>QNGE01000619.1:0-71563 GCA_008508345.1 Paragonimus westermani
TCACACCAGTCAAGCATCAGGACGTCAATAGGCACTGGCCTTTACCAAGTCCTGGATTTGAAATTTGAATAAATTGCTACCGGTTTTCCCAACCTTTCGCTCCGGAACAAATGACGCCCGTGTGAGACCAGAAGGAAACGTACCGACCCATAGAAATTGGGCTATCGGTTTCGCACCCTGAATCACTGGCTTCATTGAACAACTGAACGGAAAACCACAACGGATCCAGCACACGGCACCATTCGCTCAAACTTACCAGTAGACCAAAGGTATCTATGTAATCCGCGAAGTGATGTCAGTTCCTAAGCTACAGGCGCTATTATAATTTCGTGTCGCGTGTCATCTCTGGAAGTCGTTGAATTCTATTGCCAAAAACGCTTTTGTTTTAATGTTCCGGAAACGTTTACAAAAGTACACAACGGTTAGTAAAAATCTAACGAACATTTGAAACTACGCTGAGTAGGAAGGTGAACATGCGAATATAACAGACTTTCATGGCTTGAATGGGAGAAAGTGATCTTTTCTTACTTGAGCCCAGTGAAATCGTTGTTCATTGATAAACAGATTGGGAATAACACAACGTTTCGAGCAAGTTGTGATGCTCTACGTTTCAACCATCTCGGGTGGCCTTCCTCAGGAGTGTTGTAATGGACTACAACAATTCGATTACGACACTCCTGAGGAAGGCCACTCGAGGTGGTTGAAACGTAGAGTATTACAACTTGCTCGAAACGTTGTGTTATTCCCAATCTGTTTATCAATAACATGTTAAACACGACGCCCAAACTATTCAAATTCATTCGTACTACATTTGGTGCGGATATCTTACAAGTGATTAAGAAATCGTTGTTCAGTCATGGAGACGAAGCTATTTATGAAGCTATGCTGATTAACATCCTTGATTTTGTTGAGGTTTGCGGTGATTGAAATATTTTCTTCACCGTAATACATGATCGGCGTTCTGAACTTCAAGTTATGTCTTCCTGGAAAACACCTCTCAGGGGTCTGCAACGATTTCAGCGATTGATACACGGGTTCGAGGCAACGGCCCAAGGTTCCTAGATCCAGTCGGTTTTCATTGCTCAGTGTCAGCGGGCTTCTGTTGACCTGAAAGGCGATCATTGACAACAGGTTGTAGCAGCGCTTTCGGGGGTTACAGTGAATACCAAGAACAGAGAAAGATTATTCGCATAATGCAATTTTAGGTAAATGAGAATCAAGCAAAGCTTTAAAACGGTCCCTAGAAGCGCTGCTGACAACCTCAGAAGGAAGGCTGTTGTAATAGTTAATAGCCCTGTGAGAAAAGAACTGCTGCCCAAGAAAGGTCCGAGGACGAAGCTTGAAAGGCTTCCTATTATGCCCTCGCCGGCCGTCATCATTCGCTACAGTGAAGAACTGTTCTACTAGACCTACTCTAAAGAAGAAGTCTGTGAGTATTAAATCACCGCGGAATCTTAGAAATTCAAGTGGGTAAAGGTCAAGCATTTCAAGTCGAGACTCGAAAGTAACATTACTCAGGCCCGCGACCAACTTGATGGCCGCGCGCTGGACGCGCTCAACAGCTAATATGTCTCTCTTCTGACCGGTATACACGACCTGATTCGCATACTCGAGGAGCGGTCTTATATAAATCCTGTAAAGCGTTTGAAAAACTTTCTTGTTTATGCGGGGGAAAGTGCGCCTAATCATCATAAGTGCGGCAAGTCCCTATTTGCCGCCATCTCATGGTGATACGTGCAGGACAATTTAGACGACAACCAGATGCCCAGGTCATTCTTTAGATCGATTCTCATGATATCTACTGTGCTAGATGCGCTATGAATCATGAAAGCATTGCCAGAATCTCCACCGAGTGACATGTGAGCACATTCACTGTCATTCAGTGGGAGACTCCAATCGTCCGACCAGCGCTTGATCGCGTCAAGATCAATTTGTAGTGCACTGGGATCAATAGCATTTCAGATTTTTAGGTCGTCTGCGTATAAGAGGACGTTGCTGGAAATATTGCTTGGAAGGTCTTTCATATAAATGAGGAATAACGAATGACCTAGCACTGACCCTTGGGGAACTCCCGCAGAAAGGTCTGATCCGGTCTTGACTCTAAAAGCTCTGTTATCAAGAGGCAATCCAGCGAAAAACCTCTCCTTGAATACCGTAGGCTTCCAGTTTGTGCTTCAGGGGGCCGTGTGGGACATGGTCAAAAGCCTTGGTGAAATCAAAGAAGATAGCATCTGAGATGAGGTCATCATCTTTGGCCTCTGTCAGACTATCCGTGAAAACAAGCATGTTTGTTATGCATGACCGATTAGGAAGAAAGCTATGCTGGGTTGAAGAGAAAAGATTATTTGATAAGAATTGATTGACTATGGCGCGCCTTAGTAGGCGCTCCATTATTTTGCACAGGATGCTAGTAAGGCTGATTGGCCGATAGCTCGCCGGAGAGTGCCGTTCACCTCCTTCAAATATGGGTGTAACCGTCTTCTCTTTCTATGAGCTAGGGAGGATGCTAGTCTGGAGTGTTTGCTTAAACAGCTTATAAAGAGGTTCCGCTAGACTAACGGCTGCTTCCTTGAGTAATCTGGGATGATTCATGTCAGGACCCATTGCACTACATGGATTAACCTTGAGTAAAAGATCTTCAGCATCTAGCACAGAAAACTCACCGGTCACGAGTGGTTGTCTGAACTTCTGCAACAGTAGTACAGGATGCCAGCTCGGGATGCGACGTTGTAGATTGCCGAGAAGTACTCCCTGAATAATTCGGCCATAACTAGGGAGTCGGATGAAGTCTCCCTGTTGGGCAGTCGTAAAGAAAGGGCGGAAGGTTTGCTCTTTCTTAGTCGTCGCATATGCTTAAATAAAAAGTTTTTGTTCCCGCGGGCTCTTATGAGTATCTTCTCTTGTACGAGTTTGGTGTGTTCGCGGATTTCCCGCCTACAACTGTTTCGGACAATGTGGCCCTCTGAGTTTCCTCTAAGCTTATGCTTCGCGAATAAATGGGATTGGTTGTCGAGAAGACGACGTATCTTGCGTGGAAGGGGTGACCGATAAGAGAAAACGCGCAGTTTGCGCGGTATAAATAAGTCGTCTGCTTTCTGAATTGCGCTATGAAACCAGTGGTAGTTCTGGTCCACGGAGTCCAAGTCAAGAAGAAGTGAACCTAGGCAGGTTCTCAGGCCGTTAAAATCTGCCTGATTAAAGTTTCGAACGGTGGACATTTTTGCTGGTTGTTGTAACCAGTAACAGATAAGATCAAAGGTTAACAGAGAGTGGTCACTGTGTCCAAGTGGCGGCTTGATGATCACTCTGTCTACCAGGTGGCTCTCATTGGTGATAACTAAGTCGGGCAGTGAGGGAATTTGACCAAAACGGTACCGCGTCGGGGCGGTGACGTGCTGTGACCACGCCTTCCGACGTATCAGCGTTGATAAGGAAGTCGAGAATCCGCTTTCACAGTCCTGGTGAGAGACTGATGTCCGGTTTATCTTGGGTGCACTAAAACCCTCCATAATAAGCAAATGAGTGAAGTGTTGTAGGCCTAGGAAGTTTTCCAGGCTTACCAGAAGGGTGTCGTTGTCGGGGACTTCTGATGAAGGAGAACGATAAATAACCCCCACTAGGAGTGAGTCTTGGCCGCGCAGTGGTAGTCGAAACCACAGAGCGTCACATTTATCAGAGGACTGGAAGCCACCAATAACCGTGGGTGTCGGGAGACACTGCTGAAGAACCCCCATTCTCTCTCGGGCTGAGTCAGCCCAGTAAACTGAATACCCAGGGACACTCAGTTCACTGTCACTGATATCACCCGCAAGCCAGGTCTCCATGAGGGCGAACATGTGGGGTTGGGTGTCATGAATTAACTGTCTGATTTCCGGTAGTTTATTAAGCAGACTCAGACAGTTCGTATACATGCATCTGAAAGCTACTTCCTCGCCGGATTTCGCGAGAAAATAGAAAGGATGGTGTGAGGATAAGCCTGGGAAAGAAGGCCTAGAATTGAGGAGGGTGGTGGGGCTGCACTCGATCTGTTCTTCCGAGTTGTTCTGACGGCCCTCCTTCGAGGCTGTGGGCGGACATCACCTCCTGTGCGTACGTCAGCGACCCTACTGGGCGTTTGATCAGCATTCTGGGTGCCGCCACCTGCGAACTCTGCGCCCCCGTCAAATTCCGCTGCTTGGGAAGGTGTTCGGTAGTTTTTATCTACGGAAAAATTTGACTTCTTCGTTTGTCGGGAGCTGGGTTTGGAAGACGGCTAAGGGCGCTGTGTTATGGGGCTACTGAAAGAGATTATAATAGGGGTGGGCCAAATTGATGCTTTTTGAGCTGTGGGAGGCGGTGCTAGCAGGCTGCTTACGTTCCGAACTCTTGGGAGGAAGAGTCTTCTGCTGGGCAGTTTGGTGGGTTTCAGGGTGGGTAACTCTAAAGACGGTTTTTGCGCGGTGTGAGTACCCTCAATGATTGTGCCTGTGCCTGAGGCGTCGGTCGTTGGAAAGACCATACAGACGATGCCTCCGCTTTCCACAACAGGCACAGGGGTCTGGGGGGCTAATTCGAGAGCAGAAACTACGACTTTAGTCTCCAGCTGTAGCTTCTGGTCTGCCAAGACTTGTGACTTAGTCTTAGTTCGCTCTTCGCGTCTCGCTCTCTCTTGCCGGGAGCGGTCAAAAGATACGTCTTTCAGATGGGCGTTGGCGGACTTTAAAGCCTCTGTTTTACCCACCACTACCTCGGGGCTGAGCATGGCTGGCGAAGTTACCAAGAGTCCAGGTGACTTTTTGGTTGTCTTGGCCCGCAGCCTACTCGCAAGTGCCATGTTTGTGACATCCGGGGAGGAGGAAGTTCCTAGGACTGTCATGGCTAGCTCGGTTGGAGAAGAGGTTGTAGGGAAGCGGCCCCTGAGAGCTTTTTCCTTCATTCTTACTGCCGCCTCCTCTATGTGGGCAGTTGATAGGACAACTGCTTTCTTCGTGATTGCAACACCAGGGAGAGCAAGCGCTATATACTCATTCAGAGAATGTAGTTCCAATTTCATTTCGGACAGAGCCCGTTGGTACTCCTCTATCTTACTCTCCATGGAAGAAATGGAAGGAGATACAGAGCTAAGCAGAGCCTCGCATTTACAATTGCAAGTTTTTTGCGTCACCCCACTTGACGTGGTTTGTGTAAGACCAGTCAGCTGCGGAGCAGTGCCTTGGCTTGCGCTGAACGTGCAACTCATACAGATGTAAATAAGAGATGAGGAAGCTAGCTGTTTGTACTGGTGTTCGTTAAGACCAGTGCACTTGAAGTGGTACCACTTCTGACACTGGTCGCACGGCATGCCGTTTTGTACGGATATTTTACATCCATACCGGCCACAGGCGCTTGCTGCTACAGACTATGTCTGCTGAATCCCAGCACTGCTAGATTTGACACGGGCCATTGTCGACAAGGATGAGTAATATGCAAGGAGTCTAAAAAATAGTACGGATACTATCGTACACAAATAATACAATATGCAATGAGTTATGCTATTCGACAAAGAATAGCAGTGATCGTGTATAGTTTTTGATGCACTGGGCACCAAGATAGCAAAGATGTGAATGGACAACGACAGCAAGGAAACACGAGGCTAGAGAATAATACGGATAAAATCGAGCACAATACGATACGCGATGAGTTATGCTATTCGACAAAGAATAGCAATGGTCGTGTATAATTTTTTGATGCACTGGGCACCAAGATAGAAAAATATGAACGGACAATGACAGCGAGGAAATTTAAACCAAATTTCGAGTTACTCGCGCCAAAGTTCAGTGATTCCAGCGATTTTCAGCGATTGATACACGGGTTCGAGGCAACGGCCCAAGGTTCCCGGATCCAGTCGGTTTTCCTTGCTCAGTGTCAGCGGGCTTCTGTTGATCTGAAAGGCGATCATTGAAAACAGGGTGTAGCACCGCTTGAATTAATATGTTTTCGCGCGCTGTATTGTATGTGGGCCACGCGACCTCAATCTAGTTAAAAACAGTGCAACAAGGCGAAGAGGATTAATTTCTGATAATACTGGGTGATAAAGTGGAAAATAATCTTTTTTACCCCGTTCCACATCATCGGACGTGGAAACAGCCACATGAGTACATCATTTCCAGCAATTTCTAGGAACAACGTTCCGTCGACATGCAGTTGTTTGGACTCCTGCAAGAAGGGAGAAATAATATAAGTAATGTGTGGATAAAGAAGTCGGAAGCGTTGCTACACATCTTTCACTGTCTAGTATGTTAGGATTCTTATGGAAATATGTAGGGGCCTAATCAACAAATGTTGAGGATGACCGAAATATGGTGACACCAAAAGAAGCTGTAGTGGTAACAGATGTGTGTAAAAGATGGAAGGAGACGTATACAACAATGGAGTGACTCATTAACAGGTCAAAATCTGTTGAAGTGGATAGGCCACCACCGGAAATAAAGGCAGTGCCAGAGTGTAAGTTCGGATGACGCCCGATGGATAATGCCACACACAACTTAGGATGACGAACCTTCGGCGTTGATCGACCAACAATCATACGGAGCTAAAAAATGTCGCTGTGCGGTTAGTTCACTAGTCCAGACATCCCTACATATGAGGAAGATAGAGGGCGCTCGATAACGCCCGTTTATTGTTCAGGACAATCAAATTCAAAAGATGTTGATGAAGCTTCCCAACAAGTGTGCAAGTGAAACGGTGTGTACAAAAATGTACAAAAAAAGTTACAAAATATTATTCTAAACTGTGGACTCTACAGTACCACTTTACGTGTATCTGTCCCAACGGAGTCCCGTACGCTCTGCTCATTTAATCGAAAAGACCATTTGCCTTCATGAGCTGTCCTTCTCGAGAAAGCTCCACCCCGTCCGAGGCCATGACCCTCGCTCTGCTCATCACCCCCAGTGAACGGAAACCAGACACGTGGAAGTGTAGCTGCAGGGCGTCCAAAAGAGTCAGTGCAGTACAGACGGCCACAGTATAAAACCCGCGTTTGGAACATAGAAAGTTTCATCTTAATAAAAATCAAAGCTAAGCTCACTGAATGAGCATATTGCGCTCGCCTTTCCAGATGTGGCAGTTACTTGTAGGGTAGCTGCCTTGTCCACAGCTCGAAGGGAGAAGTCCCCAATGAGTTTGAGGGACAGGACACTCCAGGAGAGGAGGCTCGTATTTTCGGGACGATTTCCGACCATATCTTCTAAAGGAGAACAAGCCACAGCGGCAAAGCTACCAAACAGTCACTCGGAATTCTTGCGACATTATCCATAAAGATCAACACAGGGGAAGTACCGGATAAAAGGGCTGAACCGAAGAAAAGTCGCGCTAATCTCAAGGCAGTCCAGCTGGATGGCTCACTGTAGGAGCGACAGAAACGTTCTGAGCTTGCTAGAACAAGTTCACGCCTCAAGGCTGACCCCGAACTTCAAGATAACGTGAAAGCTTTTGCTACTGCTCTTAAGAGGGGACCAGTGCCCCCGAATGAATTAACCCAAGCACCCACATCAGAGGTGACTTCCACCACCCCTCTGGATGGCCAATCGTCTGTAAAGCTGCACGATCCCGGAAGGGTAGCTCCCATAGTTGGTACGGACCACCACTCATCCTCTAGACTTCCAATCAGTCCATCCCAAAAACGTTCGTTGAAACTTCTCTTGTTCTTAAGGTTCATAACCCAGTGAGCCTGCTAGGGTCACCCCATGCATCCAAAAAGGCACACACATGGCTCATTCCAGCCGCCCATTGTTCGGCTGAATTGGGGTCATTCCGTCATATGTTCTGTTCCAATTTAAAACCTCACCCAAATTTTCAAGAGCGAGTAACTGAGAGTCACATTCCGAAAGGGCTGAAAGCGAAAGCGGTCCAGAAGCCATCAGCATTGAGTCAACACAAACAGACGAGGTGTCCCACGGGAAGCTCAGATATACTTAGGTTGTGATGAAACTGCCGTTTACCTCCGAAGGCTGACGAAACTCTACCGGCGGTCACGCACCCGTCCCGGCTACTGAGACCACTTTCTCAACCTTATCCTCGTGCTCTTCTGTCTCCCTTTGCATCCAGCCAAGCGAAGAAGTAGCCTTCGGGCTCGTGTACATTAGCTGTTTGAGCCTCCTGAACAAACCACAGAATCCACACAGTTGGTCGACGACACTTGCTCTCACACTCTTGTTGTAACAGGGACTTGGATTTCCGCGGATATGAGTGATAATGAACCACATGATCTTGGATACTCTCTGCATCAAACAGATTATATTAACTGGTCCATCTCAAGAAATCGGGGAACTGTTAAGGTAACCTCTCCGGAAGTATGCGAATCTAGTGGCTTGATGTCATCGCTAGACATGGCAACGCCCGGTAGTTTGCAATAGGTAAAAAAGTAGTACAAAATCTGCCACTAAATGAGAAGATTCAACCAAACTTAGTATTTCACCAATGGCAATGTAGTCAATGAAAAAATGTTAACGCAATACCAACAAAAAATGTACTAATTTACGAAAAGGAACTCAAACACCAAATGACGTGAAACTACGGGAACAAAATGAGCTGGGTCGCAGAATACAGTAATAATTTCGTCGGGTTCACCAGCTTGTGGGGGAGTGTCCCACAAAGTTTCACTCCAGGTACGGTGAGTTACTCAAATAGCGATAATTCAGAAGACAACGAATAGCGCAATACTATGAATGTATATTACCACGACCGACAAACACGCAACTGTACAGCCAACAGACGCCTCTCGTATAGCTCGCTAAATGGAAAAGGTGAGAAATTTTCGGTTAGTGGAAATAGGATATACCACTGGGCTGAACAAACATGCCCCGATCGGAAGTGTCAAATTTCACAACAAAATACCAACAAAAGTTAAGCCATTCTAAGAGGTCGCTACACTCGAGAACTATGGAAGTCCACCTCTCGTCTATGGCTTCAGCGGATCATACGTCTGCTTCTTGATACATGTTCTCGCCTATTTTTTAAGCAAGATCTGACGGTCAAGCCGGAGGATCTAGAAGCCTTTCGTTCTGTACGAAACAGGTGCAGGTGAGGAGTTACTCAATACACCCAGCAGGCACAGTAAAAACCTTACTGGTAGCTTGCGAGAATGAGGATCTTTTTTCAAATACACGCGCCGCCAAGGAAAGACTAAGCCCTCAGCGCTTCCTCTGTGGTTTCACGACAGCGAAACATCCTTCAACTCCCATGTTGTTGCCGAGGTGTTTAGATAATGTTATTCAACAGTCTATGGTGTGTTTCGGCCGAACCGTCATTAAGCTTTTCTTAGGAGACACTTCCCATACTCCCCAACAAACAAACTGGAGTCGGCCCTCGTCTGGCCACCGGTCGTACCGGAGTTGGCCTGCACCACACACTGAAGTCCTACCGACTCCGGCCTGGCCAGACAGGCAGTCGGCAAACAAAAATTTGCGAGCTCCACTTCTTCAGATAACATTACGTAAAACGAAACCTGCAACGATTTTCCTGCTTGCCAACCCAGCCTACGCTCATCAGTCTAACAACTGAAACCCCTGTATATAACACACCCAGGTTACCGTACCCCAAACCCTGTAATTTAGCGGACCAAACCTTCTTATTCTCCGCGCGAACCGCGCCAAATGGAGAACACGCGTCAGTCACCGCTGTATCGCAACAAGAGCAAGAACAACAATGTAGGAAACATAAATATATTGTGTACATAATAGCTAAGGCTTTCTTGTTTCCACTCGTCCGGGTCCACGGTTTCTTTTGCTGACCCACTGGCAGGAGCAATCTGATAAGAGGACACTACGAGGTGACATGGTACATTACCTGTAAAATCGTATCTCTGATAACCCTGCGCGCCGTGCGACCTCCATTGCGACCTTTGGCCCACTGAAACCACTGTTTGATGAAGTGGTGGATATTGCTCTCCAACCCCAAGGGGTAATTCTGTTCGTCACGGACGGCACCTAGAGACATGATGGATAATGGTAACGATGCTTACAAATGATGGCTTCGCACAATGGGGTACCTCTTAAACGAGCTTTATCATTGATGCCCAGCAAGTTGACTTCACCGCTAACCTTTTTCCGAACACAAAACGGCAAACTTTGCGGACGCACTTGGCCACGGTTCAACTACTATGGATTTTTGATAATATACGGGTCTGAAAAGGTGGTGTAACACGGATGACATCTAACCGTCTGTTCCAACCGTTGCGTGGACTGTAGCTGCTGTTGAAAATTATTCGATCCCTCACGATCAGCCAACGGGAATACGCTCCTGATGGTTTGGCAAATGTGGTCTTCCTTCAGTAAAGCACTGGTGGAAGCGGCTGGGGGCTGCTGATGAAGACGACCAAATGTTGTTTAATGTAGCTTCCATACGCATCATACGGTCGTCCATAAGTGACATTGTCTCCTTAAGATGCATCATTTGATTGTCGAACCGATGCACTCTTCGTTTGACGTAGCTCTAAAAGTCGCCGTTGGAGGAGTCATCCGACGTCCATGATGTTGAGGGGAATAGAACGGGCGCGATGTTCCGACAAAAATGATTACCATCCCAAATGATATCATACTAACTCTTTCCAGTTGATGTATATCGGTATGTAGCATAGTGCTTATAACATTAGGCCATACAGAAATGTTGCCTACCTGTTCACTACGTTTAGTTGTTTCAGGGGGAGTATGATAACAACAATTTGCTGACATGTATCACTGGAGGAGGGGCGCCTTGTGAAACGTCACTGTCAGAGGACGACAGGATGCCAGTGCGTCTAAGAGTAAGTGAAGGCAAACAGAACACTCACTTGTTTCTCTTCTCGTATGCAGGTAAGGCCGCATATGTGGCATCCGTGGGAGTAAATTCCGATTCACGTTCAGCCCTTCTCTCGTATAACCATGCCGCCTTATAGTTCCCTTTCACCACAATGAAACGACGTAATTGAACTTACCGGTGTTCTTCATAATGCGAACTTCATATAACTCAAATTTACCCACAGGTGGCAATGTGTGGGTTAGTAAAAATTTCATGGCTTCCGACTGTTTCATCGTTGGTCAAGCAGCCATGGCGTCCCCCAGCAGTCAAGCATGGTTAACAATCGCAACGTCCCTTGTTTTCAAAAACCCAACAACGTGATACATCTGAAATTTCAATGTTTGCAGTTTACTTAAATGTGTGCAAGAGGGGAATGATGACAAATTCGTCATCACCGGGGATTAGGACACATTTGCACATGATTGAGGACAAGAATTTTATCTTTAAGGCGGTGGATATTCCGGAAGCCCGAAAAATGCAAAGGTCCGATTAGGGAAAAGCATGGGAGCAGAAATCACGCACTCGTACAAAGGGCTTACAGAGAATGACGTCGTTCTGCCTTTGGTGAACACAGTGCGGCTTGTTGTTTATCACGACACAATTGTCCGGAGGCGCACGAGAAATGTAGAACTTACTGCGAACCATGAACATATTACGGTTGCATTTCATAGGATTACGTAGGTTGGTGTCATCCGTCTGTGTACCGGTGCACTCTACGTTGTTGAGCATAGAATATTCACATACTCGAGTGTGCATTTGGGTAGCCGGCCCCTTCGTTCCTTTCACCAAACGCAAGACGCTGTTCATGAAGCTCTTGAAGTAAAATGCCCAATACCGATGCAGTGGTCCAAACCACTGCACATCATCGCACAAGTGGGTGAGGCAATGCACAGTATAAACCAGTTGGTCGTCCCCATACAAGTAAGCAACTTGGTCAACAAATTTGTGGAGCCAAAAACGGGCACGGTAAATTCAGGAGTCACACCAACTCGGGTGGGAAAGTATATAAATGGAAAGAAATAGGTTTAAGAAATTCTCATACATGGGGTGGGAGAGAAATGGACGCAAAACCACGGGGCCCAAGTATAATAAAAACACGCGACACTCGTTGGCTTTGAAAGGCTCAAAATGGGTAAACATACCACATTTGCGGGGAAAGTCTATGGGTAGGTGGGAAACTGATGCCTCCAGTTTCGTCTCAGCAGCCCGCTGCATGCTGCTAGACAGGCGCGAGCTTGAACACTTCTCTGATAGACGTCAAATATGGACCAGCCGTTTCATGACACCAAGGAAAACAAGATGCACCGGTTCCAGTGGGAAATTGGCAGTGCCCATTGGCAGTTGAAGTAACACTGTTGTAACAATGTGATGGTCCCGCTGACGTCTTTCCCGGAACGACGATTCAGTGCGAACGCTAGATGACGTTGAAGGGAACGTCATCCGTCGCCAACTGTAATAAGCACCTTTTTGTACACATCGATCACAACCATAGTAACCGTTGTGACTTTTCGTTTGCTTGGCATAGCTGCGAGCTGGGGCATCGCAAATAACACACTGAATGTCCACATAATTGGTTAAATAAAAATCATCTAGAGTCACACCAACACTGCGTATTGCTATCATTTCGTACACAATGGACTGCAGATATTTATTAAGGGGATCAGGGCGTCCACGACCACAATAGGAACCAATGGCGAACGGGGTGCTTGTAAAGGGATGCACAATGCGACCCGGTATGGGCCACAACTCAGTACCGGGATAGTCAAACAACGGTACCCCCTCTATATTCATTTGCATGGTGATATGGTCACCGCTGTTAAAGCGGCGACGGTGGTAAACGCTCCGCAGACAGGACGGCATCCCTATGTGTACATAACATCCACTGGTGAGCACCGTCTTGTGCACACTGCGAGGAGTTCTGCGGATTGTGCGCGGATCAAGTGACAAATCAGGAACGAAGGGCTTCAGTAAAGTTAACAGTAATTTCAAGTCAATGAACGTAACTGATTTTGAGTAGATCACAAACAATCGGATGGCACCGGAAATACTAGGTATTACGGGCGACTGAATGACTGCAACAGCGATGAGTGCAGAAAGAATGAACTTACAACTGGGGGTGGGAGTTTCGGCAACGACTAATCCAGCATCTGATGTGATGCTCAGAGCACCAGGTACGACAGCTGAACCACTTGCAGTAGGTTCGTTAGACATTTCTGCAGTAAAACATTGATAAGATATGCAATGTTTAACCTGCAGGCTGCACTAAGGTTGTCGGTCCTATGCTGTCTTCCTTAACCCAACACGATGCATACTTCTCGCCCAGCGCGCGTACCTTATTCCTTTCACGTCTGATACGCCTGTCAATAATCCATATGCTGTACCATCCTTACGCTGCACTCATTTTGATTGTAACTACCGGTGAAAACAATCACCGCAGTTTCCGTGTTATAAGTGTAGGCCGATGATCGCTAATAAGCCTACTTTAACCAAGCGAAAAACATGCAATACAAATAACACGTTCCCAGGACTTTTAACAAAACTGTAAGTGACGACAGATTGCAAGAGACATAACACAACCGCGCTCACCGTGCACGAAATAAATGTAACTGCAAACGCGCGTCTGTCGGAGCCATCCATTAAAACAAACGTGCACAAAATGGCGGCAATCGAGATTCCAAACAATGATATGATTACAACATGAGAATGTACATGAGAATTTTTTAAAACTGCGTTTAACAAACGAAATGAACATGTTCATCATGACTCTTTATTCCATCCCGATTCGCTTACTGTGTGGCCGACTGCTGGCTAGATGTTGGCCAACACCTAGGGGTTGGCCATGCGTTTGCTGGGTCACGACTGATTACTCTGTGCTCGACGTTCAGGATCTCTTGTCTAAGATCAATCCTTATGGTGTCATGTGACTAGACGCGATTCATCCCCAGATCTTGGAGGGAGCGACTTCCAATTTGGTTATGCCTGTCTTGAATATATTTGAGCAGACACGTCGGCAAGGCACTCTTTCGGTAGCATGAAAAGAGACCACTGTCACACCCATAATTAAGCAGGTGATCGTCGCTCTCCTGCTAGTTATCGACGATTAACCTTACTAGTATCCTACTCAAGATAACGAAGCGTCTGTTAAAACTCGCCATCCTTAAATATTTCTTCTCAAATGACCTTTTCTCTCCTACTCAGCATGAGCTTCTTGAATAACCAATAAGGTAATATTCATGGATAGCCTGACGGAGGCTAAAGACACTGGACATATATCGGATGCTATATTCTTCGACTTTGTTGAAGCGTTTGACCGTGTTCCACGATGTCCTCTTGCGGGATCTCTTACGGGATCCAAAGAGAGATCCTCAGCTGGATTACTCCCTTTCTTTGTAACAGGGCTTTCGGGTACTTTTTCTCCTTCCCCGGTCTCAACGGATCAATATCTGGTCCTCTGTTATTTGTTATATATATCAGTGACCTCCTCGAATTTAGTTCCGGCAATGCCATCTTTTATGCTGCTGGAATGCTTGTGAACCCAGTGCATTGCAAGTTGGTCTTGACCGTGTTAAGTGCTGGTCAGATGACTAGAGTCTCCCATCAAACAACATCCAATGTGCATATATGCGGCTCGGAGGAGACTTCGAGAGCTTATTTGTGATACATAGTGCACAAGGTGTAATAGATATAGCAAAAATTGACCTTAAGAAGGACCTAGGTATTTGAACGTCAACTGGTTTATCTTTCTCTTATCACCACCAGATGATCGCCAAAAATCGATATGTGACTCTTGAGACGATAGAAAGAGCCTTTCCTGGCATAGACAGGCATGACTTTCAAACGCTTCACAAATTCTATCTAAGACCACTGCTTGAGAACGTCAATAAAGTCATCTTCACTGGTTTGGAGAAGGACATACTTGTCAGTCCAGTGAGCAGCCATTAAATGGTCGCTGACTTTTGGTATGAGCTACGAGTCGCGCCACGAAATTTTCGAACTTTATCCACTTGGGTTTCGAAGACCCTGCGATGAATCAATTCTTACACACTTTCTTCTTTAACACAGGACACGTGCAGCAATCCTTTGCCCCAGTAGTTGATAACAGTCGAAGGGGTCACGACAATAAACTCTATAAGCTTTGGCCGCTGGCCTTCTTTGGGCAATAGTTTTCTTTCAGGGTTATCGACTACTGGAACGACTTCCCATAAGAGGTTGTTATCTGATTTTTTGGCTGTTTGAAAGTGTCACTGGATTCCCACCTACTTAAGAAACTGCTAGACTATTATTTTACTCCCTATCTGGTACTTTCTGTAACCCCCAAGAGCGGTGCAACACGCTGTTTTCAATGACTCTCTTTCGGGTGAACAAAAACCGCCGGAAATGGGAAAGGCAAAGCCGACTAGATCCGGGTAATTTAAGACACGGGCTTCGAAGCCGTGTACGTAACGCCGAAATCGCCAAAATTGCTGCTATAGTTTAGTGCGTACGTGCACTAAATTAACGTTTCCTCAAGTGTGCACAGAAATATCAGACGTGAAATGAAAATACAAATAATTGCGAGACCGAAAATATAGTGTGCGATAAGTACAAATGGTCTCGATCAGAGCTAAGCGACACCGATACGCGAACAGCTAGGGAGGATAAGGATCCGACCGTCGAGCGCGCGAGCAAGCTGGAAAAGCATGTGTAGCGCTTGGCGCGCATACGCCGACAAGCATGCCAACAAACAAACGCAACCTCATGCATCAGGCAGACGGCGGGCAAAGATCCTTAAGGTCCTGTGTACAATGTGAGCTAAGATTTTAGGAAGGATTTTACACATCGTACAGCAGGCAGACCGGGGCTATCTCCAGGTCACTACACAGCCCCCCTCCAGAAGGGTACTGCGAACGCAACCCTTCGATCTACGTGAGGACTAACTGTGGCCAGCCACCCTTGGCCTAGTCTAGTTCATGCTGCACCAGTCTGCGGTTGGTACTGCAATTCCTAGACGCCGCAGGTGGAGGAGTACTAGTGCCAACAGTTCCTAGCGAGCTCCTACTCGAGTGTCCTCTCTTACGGTGTCGAAACGAATGGGGGAATTTAGAGTTCGCATGTCGTGGTCCTGGGGGTAAACGTTGTGGTCGCATAACAGTATTCGCGTTGCGAACTTCGATCGGCTCAGGACGTAAGCGCGTGCACGGAAATAAAAAGCGATATAGGTAAGGTTGGGCACATGTACAAATGGCAAACTTACCTGGCGAACATAAATACGCGGACATGCGTCGGAACGCTTTTTTTGGTTTTCAAAAAAAGGTTTGAGTTTTTTTATTTGTTTTCAAAAGCTTTTGCGAGTTTTTTTTGTTTTTTTCGTAGTGCTGAAATAAAACATGACCTAACGAGTCCTAGTCATCTACCAGACGTTTAGGCCAATGCACCCTACGACCCGAACGTGTTACGGTGGGTGCTGGCGTAGTCGGCGACGTTGTGTTCGAAGATGAGGCGCTCGGACAAGGCTGTTCAAAGGCTGTTGCATGCCTGGCCGCAGGATACGGAGGAGTATTGGAGGCTTCATCAGTCCTTTCAAAGTGGGCAGGCTTCAGGCGGTCGATGCTAACGGTGTTTCGAGTACCCTGGCGCTCGAGTACGTAGAAGCGATCCCTCCGTTGAAGTACCTCGAATGGACCTTCGTAAGGTCGCTTGAGAGGGCGTCGTGAACCATCCACGCGAACAAACACGTGTGTGCAATCATGAAGGTCTTTGGGAACAAACACTGCGGTTTTGTTCTCGAGTGTCCGTGAGGCGGAGGCGGCGCATGTGCGAAGCAAGTTGCTTGGCGTAGGAAGCATCGTATCGGAGTGCGTCTGTGGCGGACGAGAGGTAATCACCAGGAAGACGTAGCGGTTGGTCATGAAGGAGTTCGGCGCTGGAAACGTGAAGGTCGGCCTTGAGGGCCGCGCGGATCCCGAGTAAAACCATTGGCAAGACTTCCGTCCAACGGACTGCATCGACGGTGGCAAGGGCTGCTCCTAGTTTTCGATGAAAGCGTTCGACCATGCCGTTCGCAGCCAGATAGTATGCCGTTGTCCGTGTGCGATGGCGTCCAAGTGCGTTCAACGTCTCTGCAAAAATCCGCCTTCGAACTGGGGGCCGCGGTCGGTTGTAACCGTGGCCGGGCAACCGTGAGATGCAACCCAACGCTCAACAAATGCGCGTGTTACGGTCTCCGAGCGGACATCGGGTATAGGGACGGCCTCTGGCCATCGCGTAAAACGGTCTACCATCGTCAAGATATAGGTCATGCCATTCAAAGTTGACAAAGGACCTACAATATCTATGTGAAGATGCGCGAGTCGAGAGGTGGTCGAAGGGTATCGGCCAATCGGGGTTGACGCGTGGCGGTGTACCTTAGCTTGTTGACAAGCTAGGCAAGATCGCGCCCATGTGCGAAGATCCTTTTGCATACCGGTCCAGACGTACCTATCGAAAACAAGTTTGGCCGTGGTTCGGATGCCAGGATGAGCAATGTTGTGTAGCGTGTCAAACACGCGACGTCGTAAGGCTGGAGGTACGACTGGGTGAGGATGTCCAGCGGAGGTATCGCATAAAATCCTTCCCGGTGCTGTCGGTAGTGGAAGATCCGCGAGGCGCAATGACGAATGCTGGCAGAAAGTGTGGAGATCGTTTTTCGCGCGTTGTGCGTCAGACATAGCTGACAAGTCGATAATGTCGTGGCCAACAAGTGCTGATACGCGTGACAGAGCGTCAGCCACAACGTTGTCACTGCCAGAGACGTGTCGTACGTCTGTAGAGAACTGCGAGATGAAATCAAGGTGGCGCACTTCGCGGGGTGAATGGCGTTCAGAACGATTGCGGAAGGCGTGTACCAACGGTTCGTGGTCAGTGAATATCACAAATTGGCGGCCTTTGATGGCGTATCGAAAGTGACGAAGGGCCGAGTAAATTGCTAGTAACTCAAGACCGAACGTGCTGCACCTCGCTTCAACGGGTAGCAGGCGTCTGGAGAAAAATGAAAGCGGTCTCCAGGTGCCATCGACAAACTGTTGGAGTACGGCACCAACAGCTATGTCGGAAGCGTCTACAGCTATGCTCGTGGTGGCGTTAGCGTCGAAATGGTGAAGCATCACTGCGTCGGCTAGCGCGTCTTTGGTGCGACCGAACGAGTCGACGGCTGCTTCTGACAACTGGACGTTTCCGTTGGAACGGCCACGGAGTAAGTCGGTCAGAGTCTACATGAGTTGCGCGCAATGCGGAATAAAACGGCGGTAATAGTTGACCATACCGTTGAACCGATGGACAGCAGCGAGCGTTGTAGGGCGTGGAAAGTTGCGAATCGCTTGTACCCTGTCAGTCGGCGGCCGAATGCCGTGCTGATCGACATGATGCCCTAAGAACTCGACTGCTGGTTGACCAAAAACGCATTTATCCGAGTTTACAGTGACGTTACACGCTGCAAATTGTTCGAAGAGCAATCGCAGATGATTCTGGTGCTCTTCTCCGAATGCGCCCGCCACCAAAAGATCATCGATGTGAGGATGAACAAAGTCGAAAACCCTTGAGACGTCGTCGATGAATCGTTGAAAGGTTTGAGCGGCGTTCCGGAGACCAAACGGCATGCCCAGAAATTAGAACAAGCCGAATGGCGTAATTACCGCGGTTTTGGCAACGTCGTCTGCGGCAACTGGGGTCTGGTGGTAGGCGCGAACCAGATCGAGCTTCGAGAACACACGGGTCCCTTTCAGGCCATCCGTGATGTCCTGTATATGCGGAATGGGGTACCTGTCCGGTACCGTGACGTTGTTAAGCGCGCGATAATCTCCACATGGGCGCCAGTCTCCTGACTTTTTCGGCACCATATGAAGAGGCGAAGCCCAGGGACTATCCGACGGGCGAATGATGCCAAGCCCGAGCATGTGTTCGAACTCGGCGCGCGCTATCTTCAGCTTATCCGGTGTTAAACGACGGGCTTTAGCGAACACCGGCGGGCCAGTGGTGACGATGTGATGCTGCGTTGCACCAGTCACTGGCGGCAGCGAGGTCGGTTGTCTGAAGACGGTCGGAAATTGTTCGACAAGAGAAGCGTAAGTGCTTGTGATAACCGGGCGATACACGGGACTGATTGGAACCGCGTTGGTTAAAGTCCCAGTAACAGACAAGTTCGTTTTGCGGTCGACTAGCCGGCGGTGTCGTGTGTCGACTAACAGGTCGAAGTGCTCGAGAAAATCGATGCCGATGATTGGCATTTGGACGTCTGCTACGGTGAAAAGCCATCGAAAAGTGCGGCGAAGGCCTAAGTTCAATGTGTGAGAACGCTGGCCATAAACGGTAATAGGCGTACCGTTTGCTGAACGTAAGGTTGGCTGCGCCTGCGTAAGCCGCTCGCGAGAATCCGGTGGGAGAACGCTGATCTCTGCACCAGTGTCGATGAGGTAGCGAACTCCCGACTCGCGGTCTCGAATGAAAAACAGGCGACTTCGGGAGCCAGCAACGTCGGTCGCCGCGACGTGCTGGCGAGCTAGTTTCCCTGGTCCTTTTTGGAGAAGGAGCAGGGGCTGCGGCAGAATCGAGCACGGTTACCAAACTGCTGGTGGTACCAGCAGTGGTCGGGGTTGGCACTTCCTGTGTGCATTCGTCGTCTCCTAGAAGTCGACCGGGCGGCTCTTTTGTTAGGCTTACGTGAGAGTGAATGCGGGCGCGAGCTTCGAGTGCTGAGCGCCTGGATCTGGCGTGTGAGTTCGTTCACACGGTCGGTCAGGAGTGCCAGTGGTTCCGGCGCTGGTTCGGATACTTGGGAGACCTGTTTTCCGTATGTCTCCCAGATACGATCGGCGGTATCAGCCCATTGCGACAGGGCAGCTTGAGGGTTGGCGCTAAGGATATTTTGCATATCCCTAGGGAGTCGCTGGATCCATATCTCCTTCAACAATGACTCCTCGAGCTGAGTCGAGCCTGCGAGGCGTTGCATGTGGCGTAGAAGCTGTGAAGGCTTCTGGTCGCCTAACTCGGTGAAACTCAGCAGCTGGGCAATGCGTTGACGGTCCGAAAGGCCAATGCGCTTGATAATGGCTTCCTTAAGCTGCTCATATGGTTTAACGGAGTCTGGAAGCTCCAAGATGTCGTCTACCTCGTCTACGACATGAGGCGGAAGAGCAGCAACCACATGGTGGAACTTCGTTAGTTCCGTGGTGATGTTTCTCAACGCAAAAGTGGCTTCTAACTGTGCAAACCAGCTTCGAGGACTGTTCTCCCTAAAAGGTGCGATCGGGACTGAAAGAGCACTGACGAAAACGTCTGGCGAATCAAAAACGCGTTCTTGCATACTTTCGACAGCAGCAGAGATTAAATTGAATGAATAAATGGAAAAGTAGCGTTAACTTACGTCAGAAAAACAAAATATACGTGCTAAAAAAAGAAGATGTACGGGCTCACCAGTTTTAGTGCGTACGTGCACTAAATTAACGTTTCCTCAAGTGTACGCAGAAATACCAGACGCGAAATGAAAATACAAATAATTGCGAGACCGAAAATATATTATGCGATAATTACAAATGGTCTCGATCAGCGCTAGGCGACACCGATACGCGAAACAGCTAGGGAGGATAAGGATCCGACCGTCGAGCGCGCGAGCAAGCCGGAAAAAGCGTGTGTCGCGCTTGGCGCGCATACGCCGACAAGCATGCCAACAAACAAACGCGACCTCATGCATCAGGCAGACGGCAGGCAAAGATCCTTAAGGTCCTATGTACAATGTGAGCTAAGATTTTAGGAAGGATTTTACACATCGTACAGCAGGCAGACCGGGGCTATTTTCAGTTCACTACAATAGATTTCAGATGTTGGGATTACTAAGCTTTAAACTGGATTGTGGTCGAAAGTCTCAAGGAGTGGCAGTCGCTCAGCTGTGAATTCAAGTGCGCGGTATGCGAAGGGCTGTCTATGGTGATTATGTTGACTTGATTGTATAGGGTTACAGGAAGTGACGCCGCGAATTTGTCAACCGTCGAGTACTGTTAAGACAAGAAATTATTTGGAGTACATTGTATGAGAAGAGACGACGTGTATGTTAGTCGCAAATCGGTTTATCAAGTTACATCTCCTTTCCTGTTCGCATTGTGAACCCAGTTTGTCGTGTGGTGAATCACCTGCTATCCTTTAAAAGAACTTGGTTCACGACAACCTAAAACCTTGGTTTTTCTCTGGCTTTGTTGACACGTTATTGATGAATATCTTTGTTTTTTAGCCCAAACAAATTCGTATTTTTCTTCAACATCCAGCCTAGACTGCAATAATGTGCACCATTATAATGGAATACTTCTTACCTTATATTCTCAGTACCTTTATTTTCAGCTTGGATCTTACCAACGGAGTCTATTTATGTTTCCGAGGGCTCAGTGTTCCACTTTCATAATAGCTTACCTACTGACTGATCGACGGTGGCCAGCTGGTCTTATTCGTTCAGATTTTCGCTGGATACGTGGCATGTAAGTTGAAACACGGGTGATGCAGTGCAGGACACTTGTAGTGACTGTTACGTGCGAGCCTCAATCAGCTTCGGTTAATGTGACAGGCTAATCTGGAACGAATACCCTCAACTGTTTGGCAGGCAGATTGACCTTGCGCTATAAACTTCTTTAAGGGTGAGTCGTGTCAGATAAAGATACCTTACATCATTCTGACTAAAACCAGATGGGACTGCTAGCACCGTCAAAACCTGTCATTGTTGAATGAGAGCGAAATATGTTCCAGCCCATGATAAATGGTGTTCCATTTGCTCCGGATTCAGCCAACTGGTTTGCTATATCTTTTAAACCTCAACCGTGGAAAACTGTTTAATGTTTTTTGTGTGAGACCTAATCACTTTTGGCCACACTGAAAGCCATCCCTGATAGTGCACGATGTTCTTTGATGTATAAGATGTCGTTCACCGTCATACATAGACCTCAGTACATCTGAAGTTTACCACTCGATGGGATGTACCTACTGGAAAGCCACATCTCCCCCCCATCACTCCGCCTAGTTGAACCTTCATAACATAAATCGGGCGGTGTAAATGCAAAGTGACACGCCAATCACCTACGGTTTAGCCACTTGACAAGTATTTCATGGCCAAACAGCTGGCCACGTCACACGGCAATATATCCGATTCTCACGGTTTATATGACTCTCCCACGCTGACCGGAGCATAAGCCTTGAGGTACCAAGACAACCCAGCATCGCCATGCAGCTGTATCGCTATCAGTGTTTGTACTACGCTACATATCTCATTGCATGTGAAAGGTTTTTGATCGAAATTTTCTCGCAGCTTTCTAGTATCTTTTGTACCCTTGTCGCTTAAACCGGTGGAGGTTCACTTGCCAACAAAAATGTTGAGAGAATAGGTGGATGTATGCTCCAGTAAGTAAGGTGTAGAGGGTGCAGGCATGATGAAAACGCTTAAGAATACAGACCAGAATAAGTAATAGATACAAGCTTTTGAGCCGTACAAAAGTTTAGAAATTCTACATTTGAACTCAGTTGTCCACCCTGGATCATTTGGTGGATTATGTATAACACAATGGGCTGGGTGGGTAACTCAACTTACGGTGCGGTATGACACCTCATATCGCATATGGGTATGCCGTTTCTGTTGCTGGGTCGTATCCAGCGGAAGTTCAAATTTTTCCCAAGTGGGTTTCTTCAAAATCTTAGCTTTGATGATTGCAAAAGATGTATTTTCACATGTATGAGTCAAACTAGTCTGCCCACGGTCAGTTTGCGGTTGATGTTCGACTGGTCAAACTCGGCGGCTCCGGGTTTTCCCGTGCGCGACACAGCGCTCGCACGGACATAGTAGACGAGCTGAGATGATAGTGCGAGCTCAACACAGACGCCCTCGAAAACTGGCCAACTCACCTGTTAGTGCTCTCTTTGGCCGGCATGCAGCACGCGTGCATCTCTAGAGTTCGAAAGATGAATCGAACGTCACCACGCGTCGTTACTGACGTGATTGTTTTAACGTCGACGACAGTACAATCAGCAACTGGGTTTTGAAGTCGAATTTCAGTTGTACTGGCATACCGCTTTTTAGTGTGCACTACATACAATAAGGTTAACTGAAAATCCGTTAGGAAAACACGGGTAAACAATAACATGAGTTTATAGAAAGTGAACTTCACTCGTGACTGATCAGCGCTGTTGCTTCCTCATAGACATTTCACTTAGCTAATTTCGAAGAGAGGCACCATATTCCAGTTTCGACTTTGTTAGAACTCGTCAGTAGTGCGTGAGCATGTCACAACCGGGAGAGAAATCTTAATCGTGGATTCAGCGACAGGTGTTAACAGGACAGTTGCTGTGTCCGCTGTCCAGGCGATCGGGCAATCCAATAACTGCTCATAAGCTGCTATGGTTGAACGTTTGGGTATGACGGGTTAACAGTTTTACCGGTAATACCTGACTTTAGAGGACCGTTCAACTCGCAGCGACGGCGTTTGATGTGAAACCACACTTGATCGTGGTGGTTGATGAATAGGTGCAGATTTCGGATTAGTCCATATTTTGTTTAAGGTAAATAATGTTAAGACTTGAAATTCGTTGTCTACGAATTTCGAATGCAGACGGGAATCACACACACGATGAAGAGGAGCCTTAATCACAAGAAGGAAATTAAAAATAACCGATAAGGCATTAGGCTACAGATGGGTCAGCTATACTGGCTGTCAGCCTGACTGAGAGTCAGGCTGAAACGTCCTACTTAGCTTTAACTGAATGCATTTTGAAACGGATGAAGTGGGGGTGGGGGTGAAAATTAGATATCACTTGGGGACGGAACAGTTGTAAGTCAAACTTTCCTTCCGTTATCGCCAATATCATCACTTTGGACGTAATTTAAAGTCACAGACTGACCCATTACATGAACGTGAGCAGATGTGCTTCAGTTATTTTGTTATACTTCCGTTCACAAAATGAGCATGGCATCTGATCATATCAGACGCTCACTAGGAGAAATTATCGATACAGCATATTTCGTAGTTCCTTCATACCTCAACTTTGTCGACTGTGTCGTGAACAAATGTACAAGATTTCATCCAATCTATTCATTTTCCGATCCACCAACAGAATCGAGGAGAGTGAAACTGTATCACCAATTGGCTTGATGGAATTACTCCTTGGAATGCCGGGTAAGCTGGTTTTAATCCAAAATGGCGCAGTTTCCTGGAATTTGCGTCAAAGCATTACTTCAGTACCTAGAAAATAAAAACCCATGTGAGAGTATGCCAGTTGGGGTTTCTCAGATGCAACGGAGCAATCGTTTTAATTGCGTGGAAGGTTGTCGGCCGAAAAATCCAAGATGGATGTATTTCTGGTGGTGTGTGCTCATCGTACGAATTTCCTCGTCTATTATCATACACAATATGGCATATTGCCCACTTTGGCCTTATATCCAGTTGTATTATTTAGTAGAGTAACATACAAACCGGTGGTTTTTCAGCTGATTGCCCGTTAAACTTGTGCACCAACTTTGGGTGACGTGGAGTCACCAGAGGACAGCGTTCTTGCTAGATAAGCAAATTACACGAGCAAGCATGTGCCAAAGGCCGAGTAAATGATGCCCAAAGCATACAAAGAAGAAACCTAAAACGGTGCTAACAACAACCGCAATCGGTGCGTTGTTGCTGGTTTCCACTGCGCGTTACCGTAGGATGGCGAGATTTGATCATTTAAAGCAGCATTTCAAACACTGAGCTTAACTGACTCACTTCGGTAGAATAGATTGAAGAAATATGACGCGAGATGTTATATTTTGAATAAATCACGTAAATCACCAAAGAAAACCCAGCTAATTTTTAAATTGGTTGAAGGCATCCGATTCGGATTAGTTAGTCACAGTGACCAAAGCCAAAAGACTCATGCGCTTAACCATCACCGCAGTTGGCTTGTACTGCACCACATGCGGTTCCATCCACACACCATATATCCAGTGTAGACCCGATTGAATAAGACCGGGAAGTGTGCCAGTGAGACCCTCGTATAAAGCCGGCCAATGCTGGTTAGCCAGTTGACTGGCTGGTAAGAAAAGGAAACTCTTATCTCACGGAAAGTAAATGGCGCAGTGGTTAACACGGTTGCCTCATGATTGGAATGGCCGGAGTTCAAATCCCGGCCGTGGCAAGGGTATGCATTACTGACGAGCTCTAATGAGAGCGAAACTCGAGTCTATTGCTTCTTTTCGAAAGAGACTGGCTGCAAAGTCTATCTGAATGCGAACGCTGCGACCAAATGTGAGTGAAGGTCAACTTGAAAATAAATAGAGGGAGGTTGCAATATCGAGATCTAAACTAAGGCGAAAGATTTGTGAAGTGTACTGCAAGAAGCAGTAAAGTGTAGGAGTGCAGGTTAGTGCATCCCAGAGAAGATAAGGGTGAAAAACAAAAGTTCCATTGGGCTACGAAAAGCCACACAGACCATTCATCAAATGTACACCAACAGTTCTAAATAGGAACATAGCAACAACAATTGAACGAACCAACCACATAATTCTGACCCTTCCCTCGCTAACATCACAATCAATTCCACGGAACGGAAACTGATTGCGTCAGCGCCTTCCGTGCAAACAAAACTGGCTGATGTTGTCTGACTAACATTGCCTCACTGATCAATAACAGGTCCGCGTTGCGATTACGTAACAATAACTCGAACGATTTGACAGGGTCAACTAGGTGACCGGTTGCTGAAATATGTTTGGCACTCGATGAGGCCGGGTTCTACGAACTTGCTACAGTCAGCAGGTCGTTCTGACATTGCAGTTGCTAACCCCTCAAGAACGTGCTCCACCATACGCTGATGCAAGCGTCGATCTGTTCCACCTATGTAGAAGTCATTGCAACTGAAATTGAACGGGTAGATTACGTGAAATACATGTTGATCGGTTGAGTGTCTATCACCGTTATAGAAAGCCAAATTCCCTAGTGTCTAACAGGGCACGCAGTTGGTCAGCTGGCTAGGTGTATTGCAACACCGACATTAATTTGTGACCAATGTTGTCGGTCAAGTGGTCACCCTTGAATTGGATCTGCAAATACAAGTTCTTTACCAGGGCACTACACCTCGTCACGTTTGGTTCCTTCAAATTATTGTGAATATCCACAACATTTTCAGCACACCCGTTATCCACTAACGTTTTCTCAATAAACACTTCCTCTTCCTCCAATCGATCTGCAGTGCAAATCAATCTGGCTCTGTGAAATAACGTTTTCACCAGCCATCGTTTGTAAGCAATAAATGAGGAGTTGGATAACTGCAAATATTGTCCACTCCATGCTGGCTTACGATAAACGGATAGTTACAGTCTACCTACTTGAAGTCTGGTTATAAAAATGTCTGAGAATGGCAAGCAGTTAGTGACCTCCACCTCATATGATACAGTGAGGTTTGGGTGGACGGAGTTCAAGTGGTTGTAAAACGAATTGAATGCACATTCATCAGTGAAAACCCACATGTCGTCCACGTTACGTTTGTAAAGCGAGACACGCGAAACCCTTTCTCAAAATTGCCTTTCAAGCAATCCCAAAAATATAACCGTCCATATGGGACCAAATGAGCTGCCCATACCTACACCGTCAATCTGTTTATAATTGGCACTTTCAAATGCAGACGGGATGTGTGTGGTGCAGGCGAAAATGAGATCCCTAGGAAGATCTAACGAAAAACTTAACTAAACAATTTGACTGGAAATAAAGTCACGTAAAAGTTGGGCAGATTCACGAAGTGATGCGTTACCGATTATAAAGTCTACGTCGATCGAGTACATAATCTGTGGATTTACTGAATAGTTATGCAAAATTTCTGCTATCTCGAAGGAACCACGTACAAGTCTGGGGGATAACAATCTGCGAATGGGTGTAAGGGTGGCCACTAATCATCACACCAGTTTGTGGCATGTCAAATTGTTCATGAGCAATGTGTAAAGCATTTGCTGGTTTTACATTGGCGACTGATGAGGGTAATTGGAAATGTTAAGATCTCGCGATTTTTGTCCTATTTTCATTGAATGGAGACTCAATCGCGAAAATACTGGGCATTTGCTGAGTCCGAATCAGTCAAAAAAACAATACATCTAGATGTGGCAAGTGCTGTATCATTTGGGCTACGAAGCTAAGCCGGAAGCTCAAACTTTCTCACTTGGACTCAGCTAACTAACCTACTGTGTCGTGTAGAACACATCAAATATATCCACCCGATTGACTGATCAGGTGAATTTTATCGCAGTTCAGGTTAGACTTCACCCCAGTGTGGCTTCCTAACTCATCTCGTAGAGCACGCTATTTCTGTCGCCGGTTCTAATCCAACTGAAGCCCAAATTTACTGCAATTGTGTTCCTTCAAACTTACATCCAGTTGTCGGGGCGCCGTGATTCGCAGACACTCGTCAGTCTCATTGATCTACGACCAGTTCCTCGGTGACATTCAACAAATTTTTATCTCTACAGATTTTGCACAGCTCCCCATGACTGTTAACTATTGCCGCCTGGAATTTACTTCAAATCCAACGGAGCTCATGCTCAATCGACGTCATCTAGTTTCACTTTCTGCGATGAATGAATGGTTAAAACTTCACCACAAATGAGAGTTTCACGTAAACATCTTCGACTGTGCTACATTCTAACCAGTAAAGACGGGTGCTAATCGATTTGTTAAATCTACCCCATAATTACAGTACTCGCCGATGTACATGTATTTTTTTTAATACACAACTATGTAAAGGATTTAGAAAAAGGATTGGGCAGCCTTGTCTAGAAATTTCTGTGGTACCTGGCTTCCGGTTGTAAACTGTCACCAGATGTTTGCCTATAATTCATTGTGGGTATGAGTGCTGCAGTTGGCTACAACATGCCTCACTTAAGCGATCTAGACGACTCGGTCGCAAAGGCCTACTTTAAAGTTGCACAAGAAACTTGTGGCAGAACGAATCGCTCAGAACTTATACCAGGTAGACCGGAGAGAAGAAGCAGACCAAGATTGTTGCTTACTTTTGAGCCGGGCTGAAGGTGAGCATGTAGAGAAAAACGATCAGTTAAAGACAGACAGCATAATTTAGTTGACAGATAAACGGTTTGCTTAAAAGTTTCAGGAGCACTTGTGGCTCACGAAAGTCTAAACGACGCCATCAGTATCGGCTGTCGCTGAGTACAAGCTTAACACCAATCACAGCTACTTAGCTGAAGTGTGACAGCCAAACGGAAAGGCCTCCCACAATCTCGTATCCACTTCACGCATAACGAATTATCGTTTCATTTAAGTATATTATGAATACTGTCAGCTACCATTAGGCAATAACGTTTATTTTACCAGATTCACTGAGTCAATACAAGAGTAAAGATAGTTTCAAGCTGGTTACTTTTGTACCCCCCCACTGTTTTTTCGAGGCTGGCAGTGCTTCAGTGAACCGACCTAAATTCATCTTCTTGATGCCAGTAAAACAGCGTGCAAAGCACTTATGAGACCACTTTATGGGTTGTTCAGCCGGCCTACACACAACTTATGTAGACTTTGGCCATTTACCGGTTAAGCAAGCAACTTGCTAGACTTGCACTCGAGTTGAGTTCCGAGTGAGCTTTCCATACTTCAGCAATCTAAGTACAAAACAGGACCAAAAACACATGCGGATGATTAGGGCTAACCAGATGATGTTATCAGGCTAAGCCTTCTCAACTAATTTTGCTGAAGTGACCATCTAAATTTGTGCGCGAATTTGTGTGAACTTGGTGTAGAGTAATTAGTATTCCTGTGGTTCGCAGTCTATTTAAAAAATTACTGGTTCACTGCAAGCGAACAAATCAGCACCGCACTAATTACGATGGGCTACGGAGTTTGAGTTGCTTTCCTAATGACCGTACCCAATATACCACGGCTGGTCGAATACTTATGATTGTTTTATGCCCAAGACAAAAACTGTTGACATGTGGGATGTGTAAGAGAGTGATCAGCTGTTGAGAAACCTGAGAGTTCTGCATCACTGATCCCTCGGAAAGCCGTCTAGTGAACATAAGATAATGTACTCTGGTTATGGTATAGGCCTCATTCGTTAAAATACGTACATCTTGTTCTATAACTGAACCTCAGTGATAAAATAGCTAATTGAGTACCTCGTTTTTTACCGGACTTAGTGGGAGGTTCTGTAGTGAATTCATTTCTTTCTGACTAAATTTGTCAGAGTGTCCTTGCTTCAAGTTAACTAACGTAGCTTGCCATCAGGTTCGCTTAGAAGATTTTATGTACACCGAGAACCTATGACAGACGGCGACAAAGCAGGTCTGAATCATCTGCTCATTTTCTCATACCAGAAGTTTGTGCAAATGGATATGGTCTTCTATGAAATTCATTGGTTTTCAGCGGTGGCTATGTTTTAGTCTGTTATTCTGTCCGGTCAAAGCTAACGCCCTAGATGTGATTGACAGAATCTGCAATCTATATTGAAACAAATGATTTGGAGCTGCCATTACTCAGTCCAAAAGTTTCTCAAACCTGCAATCTGCTGTTACAGCTTCATTGGTTTCGAGCACGGACACTAAGCACACGTTTGAGAAACCGAAGTGAGCCTCCAAACCGCTTGATTATCATGATGAAACAAGTGGGAGGAAGCTGCTCTCGACCCTTAATGCTTGCATCCAGTCAGCTGCCATTTGTACTTCCCCGAATATACTCGTCTTGTTTTTAATTGGGTGTGCTTATGTTCATTCTCCGCCATCAATTTGTTCTTCTGTTCCCTTCTAGTACACTTCTCACTTTCCGATCACCCACCATCCAGCTCAGTTTCGCTATAATGTTTGAGCTCCTCGTCTATTCTTTTCCGAACCTCTCAACACTAAATTTGATGTACATGGACATTTTCAGTTTTCTGAAGTCTGTGGCATTAATTTGAATTTTATTAACCCACATTGCAATCATTTTCCTACTAAGCCTGTAGGGTAGCAGAAGAAACTGTCAAATGACGTGTCAGATTGTAGATTCTGCAAACACTTTTCTGTACTACGATGCGCGATTGAGGAACACTAGTGAATTCAAACCAGTTAATTCATACTCTTAAGTAGCAGTATGTATGAATGACGCAAAGTGAGCAACACTGATAACATATCTTCGGTCTCACGTTTACATAAATTTTCTAGGCCGCTCCTTATGAACAAAGACACTCAGACTGGAGATTAGTTCATGTCAGAACTCGCCAACAGTTCATGTATTCAAACGTGGTTATATAAATGGCCTAAATGCGTACAACCGTCGGAATCAGTTTTGAATGACGTTAACTTTAGATGTATATTACAGGTACTACCATAAAACTTGCAGTACCGTGAAAGTAGTTTGTAACTAGTACATAAATCTGTTTCTGAAGGTTTAAGAACCATATTAAACAAGGTATTCCTTCCAATCGTAGGTTCTTATCGGCAGTAAATTACTTTCTTTTATTTATGTGTAATTCACCTTTTAATTAGCATAACCTGTTGGTGTTTCATTCTTGATGTTGTGGGAAGATTTATTCAAACAACTGCTGAAATTCCCAGGAAGTGACTTCATTTCTGCCACGAATAGCCCGGTCTCATTTACAGTATCGAAAGCAAGCAACTCATCCAAGCAAGTTGTAAAACAATCAGTATTAAGTTGCAGGAAATTACTCATGGCGGCAGCAAAACTCCACATCGATAATGAACAGGCGATAATTCGGTATTCGCTTGAGATGTTGAGAAATAACTCCAGCTAGGTGATAACGAAGTACATCCTGATCACTTTCGGAATGATAAGTAGTATGGGATCGTAGAAGCACCACCAGTAGAATAGTTGGGCCGTCTCAAGGGAGCAACAAAATCGTTAATAGTGTAATTTTGCAAGTTAAGGTAGCATACGGCAATGTATTTAAGGAGAAAAATGACGCCGCCCGAGATCTTAGGCGAGCTGAGCTTCCCCACAGTTTTGGTAAGTGATAGCAGCATACGCAGTGATCGACGGGCTCAACGGTTTGTGAGATAAACTGCACAACGTTCTCGCAAATCAGTTAATAACTTCTAAATATCGGTTGGACTTGGAAGTAAGTCAATATTTTATCCAATATTCTTTCTGAGCACGTTACATCCTGGGGCGGCAACTAAGAAATAGATTGGTTTAGTTAGTTTGGATAGATTATGTAACACTTTACTGTATACCCATAGTTTTTGCATTAAGCGCAGACGGCAGTCCCCTTTGGGGAGTGCTCATGTATGTGTTCAGCATCACTATGGTTGAGCAGTGAGGCCATCACTGTGAATTAGTGATGCACTACCTGAATGGTTACCGCAATGTGCACAGGGCTTGAATCTGCATTCGTATTTTATACATCGTTGTTCTTTTTAGCTTTCAGATCGTTATGTCAATGTCGTGCATGAAGATCTCAGAATAGCGGGCTGTCAGTCGAGCATAGAAGATAATTTTGTATGAATGTAACTTCGTTCTATTCCGGTTTTCGTTTTGATTATTTTACCATTGTCACATGTTGCGTAAGACAACTCTGAATAAAACCTCAACCTTCTCTTTCCACTTAACTACTTGCGGCAACGCCTTACAATATAACACCACTAGCGTTCAGTCTATCTCTTTTCAGTGTTAGCAGAAGGCGGCTGGATGTAGTCGGTCATGAGAGTTGATGTGTCTAGTTCCAGTGGATCAGAACCATGTGTCCAGGTTTGGTGTGGTCAACACGTTTTTGATTTGAAAGTGAACAAAATTGTCCCAACTGGACCCTCCGGGTTAACAAAATGACCATGATATGAGCAGATATGGCTATAGTAGTAGTCGATTTAAAGATAGGATGAATGAAGTTGACAGTGTAAAATAAATTTAAAAAGTGGGATGCAAGCTTGCTAATAGTTTCTGATGGCTGGAAACAGTAGTGGTGTTGTTCGTAGCTCGGGTTGATGGTTTTGACATTGGTATGTCCGCCGAACTTGGCATTTAGGTTTCTTTGTATGGCCACTGAGTAGTTTACCAGACTTAATGGTTCAGATAAGACCCACTTGTGAAATGTCAGGTCTTCAGCTGGATTCCAACCAGCGACGCCCAAACGGAACAAACTATTCACCAGCTAAGCGACGAAGCCACGCCAGGAGCTCGTAAACTTCAGATTTGAACTTTGTTACCCACCCCCTCTCACTATCTCATACGGAATCCACCAAATTTTCCAGGGGATCGACTACCCTGGCAGGCTTTTTTGAAAAGTTCACGTTGGAATACACCAACGCCACTTTTGTGCATAAAAGTTGCATAACTCATGAGTAGTTTGACAGATTTTGTGATTTAGATGAGACCAAGTTGATAATAAGTAACCACCACAAGACAGAAATCAATGAGCATTTGTAGAACCTGGTTAAATCGGTTGGTTTGTTCACCTCTGGGACCACTTTTGCGAAGACCTCACTGAACGTTACTTCGCAATGCATGAGAGAAAGGCCACCATTAGCTGCGAATTAAAATCGTAGGTCGCACCACTGCAATTTGTTTCAGTTCACAGCAGCTGTTTTATGAGTTTGGAGTATTCACAAAAGTTGGCCTACTGCGTGAGAAATATTCATGGTGTAGAATGAGACAAATGCGTTTAACCAATTTAGCTGTCTATGAAATCAAGTTACGCAAAGTGGGTACCCGAATAATTTTCTTTGTCTAGTGTACTTTCCTTCCATGTGGGTAAAAATCGGCCAGCCGTTTGTCGCTAGCCTGCAATGAAGACAGCATTCAGCGAGGACCAAACCAGGGCTGTAAGAATTTTTTACTGAAGAAAGAAAGCAAAACAAATAGAGGAAATGATCCGTTCACCTTTCTACAACATCAAAGTCCACAACTTTCAGTCTACTGCACGGTTGTCTGGAATAGACTCTGACGTTTATTGTTAGGTCGCAGGTTCGACTGTTTGACATGCATGGTATTGGTGAGATCGTTAAGAATATCACACTTCAACGTTGGACTTGTTTGCTGTCACCTTTCTACGTCATTATTACCACCTGTAATGTTTATATTTGGATAAAACATACACTTAATGTCGAACACTTGAACTGTTTAGTTTATACAGTCAGACCTTTACAGTGATTTCACTTCCCTACAGCGCCACATGTTTGTCGTAACTATTCGTTGATTCATCATTTCAGAATCCATTGAAAAGTGCCGACTGAATTAGGTTTGATGGAGCCAGTTCTGAAAAAGGTGTATGTAACTCACAAAAAGCCTGTGAGAAGCAACCTTCCCCTATAGCTCCACTAGGATTACTTGTGCAGGGCACGCCCACAACCAACGTTAGTGCTATGCAAGAAATAACCTACCAAAAGAGAAATTTCTTGCAACCTGTGCTGATTAACTGTTCGCACCGAAAACGCTGTCTACGCACAACAACTGTGTGAAGAAATGAACTCGTCAAACTGTCAATGAACAGTACAAAACTCTGATCATTCAGTGAAGACTGTTGTCAAGACCGAGGAGGTGTTACAGTCTTGTTGCTACAGTGTTGTCAAAGAAAGCCTAGCTGTTCCAAAAAGAGAGCCCATCTCAAGGAATTTTATGTATGTGTACGTTTACGCATACGTGCACAAGCTGGTGTACCGGAGGTGGCTATTCAGACAATGAAACTTTACGATAAGGGGTGGAAAATCAGCATGCCTAGAATATGACTAGTACTCAAATATAATTTTTGTACAAATATATTACTTGTCCACCGCAATCAACGTTCTGTTGCGCAACTTCGTGATTAAATATGGTTGAGGTTTGTGTTGGACTTCGAGTGGTTTAGTGATCATAAATGTGATAACACCATATCACCTAACTTCGGCGTTTCACCAGGGTCAATAGTGGTACCTTTACTGAAGATTAACTCTGTTAACTTAAGATTACAACAGGTCTCAGTTTTGTCTCAAGAAATGGTCCCAAAAAATTTGGCAAAGTTTGTTTGATCAGAATGTAGATATGCGTTACTATACATCTGTGTAAATTGCATTTTCCCTAGTGTACGAATATCTGAGATTGCTAGAGCAGCATTTACATCGTAGGCAATTGAAGGCCAAATTCCGTTTCATATCGATTGGCCAATTGGATAACGTGCAAAGTAATCACGTTGAGCAGTGCCCGTTGGCTGTAATCTTAGAAGGAACTCACATTTTATTGAAGCATAACAAGTGGGTCAGTTGGTCTCGTCTCGTAACGTCTGTGCTTCGGTAGTGTTCACTCATGCTTTGGATTGACTTACTACTGTCGCTCTCCATTCTGTTTGCTGTCTCATGGGCAGTTGACGAAGGTTAGTTTGTGTTAGTAAAAACTACCTTTGAAGTAATCACATTGCAGTAAGACCCACGAGAAAAGAGGAGTACTTGGAATGTAATATTAGGCATTGTCAGTGACATTTCTACTTAACAGGTTGACTCATAGCCGTGTTGTCTGATAGATGTTAACTCCAGCTTGCTAATAAACATTATGGCATTCGTAACTTCAGCATGGCAGTGCAGTAGTCACAAATACACAGATTACATCATTTCACACCGTCAACCCTAGAACGTATTGTTGGAATCGGCTGGTGTTAATCAAGGAGAATTAACGAGCTCGACTTACAACTCATTTTAAGATAACTGTTGAGTAGTGGGTGTTTTTCTTCTAATGTGAAGTCATTGCACAGTGGTCAACACGATTGTCTCATGAATCGTAGTGAGATTTCTAATCCCGGTCGTGGCAAGGAGGTACATTACTGTCGAACCATAGCAAAAGCGAAACTCGTATCACAGTATGAAAATGTCTCTCACCATCATCTATATATTGGCACCGTGTTCAACTTAAACTTGTTCTAAAATTGTGTACATTCTTGACACTATCATTAGGACGAAATTGACTTCACAGATTGTTTACAGATGGTGGAAAATCAGTGATTCAGTTAATTGACAACGGTTAACTCTTAATGTTTATACTTTTAGAAGGTGGTTTAGGAAGTTACCTGTGGATTTTTTTTTCAAAATGTTGTCCATTGCTTTTTGTAGGAGAAAAAACACATGAAAAATTGTTCTCGCAAATTTATTCCCTCAGGCTGAATGGTGTTTAGCCATTTGGAATCCCGAATTACCGTTTTTCTCATTGTACTGTTATAATTTTAATCAATGAAATAAAGAACATATAACCAGATTTGGAAGAGCACAGTGTTACGAGCAAGCTGTAATGCTCAGCGTTTCAGCCACCTAGGGTGACCATCATCAGGAGTGTTGTGGTTAAGATCATATTAACAATTGGATTTGATGTAGTTAGGTCAGCTCGCGTTGCATCTGAACGGACTATCCGAGTCCGTTGCCCGTTAAGTGTAAGACCGATATGGATGAGGAACGTCTGTGTCTGGTTCCATTCATCAACTCAGTCACCACTGCAGACAGGGGTTTGCTGTTATTGCGTTTGACGCATGTATGTGGGATGTGAATGATGAGATCTTCAGCACAGCGTCGCGGCGTGCTGGGAGGCAGAATGACATGCATCACATGAACTTGATCAAAAAGATACGCTGTGATTCTTTGGCGGAACGCAAAGCGCAACAGTCGACTTTTTCTCAAGCATTTCAAGCTTATGTGCGTCATTCTAGCAGAAAACTGTTAGTAACGTTGAGTTCCTAATATATTTGTGAAAAACAAGTTAAACACTACGCGCACACTTCTTGAATTCAGTCGTACTAAATTTAGTACTAGTACATCACAGGAAATAACAAACCTCAGATCATGGAGGATTTTACGACAATCTGAGCAAGACACCTGCTCAGAACTGAACGTGCAACCAATAGCGGATGGCTGATGGCGGATGGATGATTAGTTGTCAAAAGCTAATCCGGCAACCCGAATGTTATGCTCATACACCACATAATTGGAAAAGTGACTATGGTTAAGGCGATGGACTGGCATCGTCATTAGTCTGAGGGAAATGATAGGTGAGTTGTAGACTGACAAGCAGAAATATTTGTTTGTGTGTGAATCAAAAAATCAGATGAGCCAACGTAACACACTAAGAGGTGGGCTGGGAAAACAAGGCCGATTGGCAAATGTTTGGAATACACAGATAGACAAGCAATCACGCGGTGATCCCATGGACTCGCCGGTCAGCAAAAACGCGAATAATGGTCCCAACCTGCAGAGGACGGTGTTTCCCATCCAGGTCCAAGGGACTGTTACAGCTGCATTATGTTTAACCATTCCTGGGATGTACACGCCTTTATCATGCAAGCTATCAGAAATCTTCACATATATGTGGCATGACAGTAGGACTGACTCTAAGCTCAGTATTTCTCGAGCTCAAAAACAGTGAAAGTACTAAGTTAGGTAAACATTTTTACCTTATGCTGATTTGAAATATTTTGCCTTCCTCCAGTTCTGCTCACTGAGCAAAACACTGTGATGATTTGGATTCGTACGGTAGAAGGATGGAACAATGAAACGTTTTCGCTCTTGTTTACCAATAACTCATTCGTACGACTAGGCCCAGTCTCAGGCTTGGATCCACAATCAGAAGCAACTGTTAGCCTGATTGTGTGCGGTTTGAACTGGCGATGATGAGGTGGGAGCACATCGTGATCAAAGATTTACCCATAAACCGAAATCCTGATAACAGACTTCGCCTTTTCTGAGCTCATCGGCTGCCGAACACAACCTCTGATGAAACTTTAATCCGCTCGGCCACCAGCTGCATGACTCCAACTTGTCGCACGGGCGTTTCGTACATATTTAGGTTATCCACTCACACAGCGTTATTGCAAGTCAACTTATTTGGAGCCCCCTTCATAAACTGCACCCATAGGACCAGCCGCCTCGCGTGTAAGAGAATCGGTTTGTGACAAAAAGGGATGCTGATTCGAACGCTTGTTATGCGGGGCCTTTCTAATAGAACATATCATGAACTGTGGTGCAGCCATAAGTTTGTCGCCTTTTGGCTACAGATACAGTAAAAATGCGGCAACCCGACGTAGCCTATACCCGCCCACGGTAACAAGGTGTAAAAAGTTTGGTAAGCAACGATCCAGTATATTTGACATGAAACAACAGCGAAATGCCTTTGAACATTAACTAAGCCAGTAAATGGTATTGTCACAAACCTTCTGGCAATAATCTATCCGTTCCCGCTTGATACACACGTCTGAGGGGTATCAACGTAGAAGACACTTGAATTTAGTAAATCTCATAAATTCATATGACCTCTATCATCATGGTACTAATACCGGTTGGTTAGAACTACTGGAACTAAAGATTTTATTCTGCGTTCTTGTTTCTGGATACAAAACAGAAGGCCACGTCGCCTGTTGGCCTCCATGTACGGAGTCATCAATTAGCAATTCCTTTGTTTCCAAACGAAACTTTGTTTAATTATTTTCAACTTGACCATCACTCACAATTCATCGCAGCGTTCGCATTCAGATGGACTTTCCAACCAGCCTCTTTTGAAAACAAGCACTAGACTCGAGTTTCGCTCTGATTAGAGCTCGTCAGTAGTGCATATCCTTGCCACGGCCGGGATTTGAACTCCGGACATTCCAATCATGAGGCAACCGTGTTAACCACTGCGCCATTGACCTCACATTAGGCACGACCGAATCATCAAATCTGAACGCTCAACCACTCTCGCTTGTGAGCAATGATCAGGTTGCCCGATCGTCTCGAGAGGAGACACAGTTACTGCCTGTTAACTCCAATCGATAACCCCGCGATTAGGACTTCCGAGACAGGTCGAGATCACAGAACTCATTAAACCTGCAAGGCGATATTTTAGATTACTGATGAGTAGTCGGGGATTTGGTTTATTTTCAAGTTGACCATCACTCACATTTGATCGCACTGTTCGCATTAATTAGTCCGAAACACAATAAAAACAGGTCACGGATGCTAGAAACGAAAACACCAGTAAAGTCATAAAACATGTATCATTAGTTAACTCCAACCAGTCGTTAATTCCAGGTACAGTCTGTATTTGACATTGATCCGTTTCAGTTATCTGATTTTTATCCGGTGTAAGATTCCATCTAGTATTCCTTAGTATTGATGTTAAAATGTGTTCAGCATAAAGTGTTTATTTCTTCTTGGAGAACAGACTAATCTTATGTGCACAGCTAAATACTCATTCTATTCAACAGGCACTCCTAAATTTATTCCATTATGCGTTAACATGTTTTTAATGAACCGAGACTTTACCAAGCATCTATGGACCTTATGGGATAGTGATGATCAGTGTAGATTACTTATCAAGTTTATGAGTGCCCCACAACACAGAAGTTTGAAAAACGGCAACTGTGGTCACCGTAGTAACGAGTCACAAATCAGTTGTTTATTTTGCTAATGACGAGAAAGAGACAGTTGAAAAGAGTTGATTCTCTTGATAGTTCGTCTATCCCACATAGTAAATGTTTCTATTTTCATTGATTTCGTTACAGAGTTGTGCTCTGACGCACTGTCAAATCAGACTAATTAGTTTCATGTGATTTATTGAGAAACATTGAGCTTCTTTTCAAAACTCCAAACCTCACGAACCTTTCAACGTTTACAATATCTCTTCAAAGACTGTTTGAAACAACATTCTGTTCGACATGCAGTGTGGACTTCACCTTGAATAATCTGCTTCTTTTGTACAGAGCAACCGTTCGAAGTGGAATTAGAAGAAGGCTTATTCACGTTGTCCTGGAAGCAAGCATACACAAACCATTCAAAGTTCACTGTTGCTGTGCAGCATGCTGACAGTTCACTCGAAGAAATAGAACTGGATCACGATTCGTTCATAAATTATACTGTTCCGTGCTACTACCAATCTGTGAGATTCTACGGTTCGCGGAAATTGGGGACAAAAGAATTGCTTGGCACACTTTCGAACGAGGACGGTGAGTTAATACCAGTCTATCTTGAAAATCAGTCTGAAAATACTATATCGGCCTGATGGTCGGTCGCAACGCGTAAAATATATCAGAAGACATTCACGTAAACATGCTATTCCGAGAACAGTTGTTGAACGACAGATGTACTACAAACACACTGGACAGTTGAAGCGGCACGCTTGCAATCGATGATGAATGATAAATTCTTTTTAAATCGGAACTATCGGACAGTCCTTTTCAGCGGGTTTTCCATATATGATCTTCAGACTGCTACTGGATCTTGTGAAACAAATTCTCCTGACTGGATAATTTGAACGATAGTGAAATCAGCCTTCGGACTGTGTGTGTGTGTGTGTGTGTACAAGTGCGTATCTGTAACAACCCATTTAGAACAGAGAAGCAGCTAATCTACCCAGTACATAAAAAAGTAGATACACGTATACTGTCATCATTTGTCACATTCTTCTAGACTGACCTAGCCAGTCTGTAAGTTAAGAATGTTGTTTGTGCACAGGTGAACTTAACAGACTTGAATACAATTTAGATGTATTAGTCGGGATACAGTAAGTCGTTACTTATACGTGTTAAGAGTATACCGTATCCAGTGAAGTGCACCGAGATGTCAACAATGATTTATTTGTTGTCTGTTGATCAGGAATGACAGTAAACAGTAGAAAAATTGGCAGACTCAGCTATAATGACTGGTACAGAAGCCAACTGCAGTGGAATGCAACGGTGTAACGAGTGACAGAAAATTTGTATAACCCACGAAAAAATGCCTAACCACAGTTAAATCTGAGGCCTAAACTTCATCATCATAATGAAATCCTTGAGGTATTTGGTTACAAACTTTCGGTTGTTTACCAAACATCGAATGAAATAACTTAGTCTCCAACACAAACTTATTCCTAAGTCGACAAATGAAACTAACCGGGAATGTAGCTTCACAGATTTCCATTCTGTGAAATCTTCATTACCGCTACAAGCGTATGTAAGGATTACCGCAAAGACAGATTAAGTCAAGTCTAATTTCAGACAGTAGATCATTGGTACAACAAGTTCAACAAGATCGCAGCTTTGGTTCTATAGTAATATATATAAATATACAACGATGAACAACCGACCAGCACTTCTAAAATAAAACCGTCGCACTGCAGCAGACAAAGCCAAAGTGTAGCACATTCCCTGAGAAGAATATGAGAAAAAGGATGAGAAGTTTTGTCCATGTTTGGCACGAATACAGAGGAAAAGAATAAACTCAGGACCCATGAAAACCGTTCAGCGTGGTTTCACTGAAAACGTACAAGAAATGGGTGAGTTTGAAACCATCGGATACTGTAGTCTGACGTTGTTGTTTTGAGCACAAAAAAACAACGTTCATATTAAGATTTCTGTTAAAACGTCATGTACACCATAACGTGAAGTGAAGCGAATTAGAAAAATGCCGAAGACAAATTTATGAAAAGAAGCCAAGTAATAAGTCTGCATAAAGTGGAAACCACGTATTTCATCTGCATATAAGTAACTTGAATCAATCGAATTGATCAAATTGATAAGCGTATGGTTTTAAGGTCTGCAGGAAAAAGTATTGGGAAAGCTTCACCACAAAATTCAACCGTTTAAACTTACAACAACCTCCTTTGTTTTGGTTAGTTTCACACACCATCTGTTACTCGCTAAAAATGTCACAAATTCGATCCATATAAACATTAATACAAGTGAAGATGAATCGATACACAACGAACTCGACAGAATAGACAAATAGACTGAGTTCACGATTATGTTGCTTGTGAAACAGATGTTCCACCAGGATAGGTTGTTGGTTGTATTTTACTGTGCACAGAAAACATTGGCTCTAAATCCGATGGATTTCTATACGGATAAATAGATGTGCTGCATAGAGTTGTCCCCTAAGCCAAACAACAACTGGTATTTTGTTAGGACTAATTAGAGAGTTAGTCTAAATGATAATATCGAAACTGCACCATACAGACGATATGTTGGTGTTATTTTTAAACGCAGTAGTACGTATTACTCGGAATTATCTGAGAAGTTATTTTCGGTATCATTCACTCGAACTTATATTTGTCCGATGAAACTGGTTCCAACAGTAATTTAGTTTTTTAAGGTGTATGTATTCTTGGACGTGAGGATGGCATGTTGCAGCGTACCGCCTATTGCGAGACGATAACATCCTCTGTCCTCCAGCTTCGCTTCGATACCAAACAAAAATGATGTACAATAGTCCAATTGTGAAATATCAGAACTTCGACTGGAGTCGAACGAGCGACAGAAACAGCGTGCCAAAACACGGCAGGCTGTCTAGCAGTCGAGCTAAGACCCCAAGCCGAGGGCTCAGAAATTTCACATTTGGATCCTGTTACTGGTCTCATCTCATATGGAATCCGCCATATAATCTAGAGGGTGGTGGCCCCAGAAGGATTTCTCAGGCATTTCACTACACATTAGCAATGCAATTTCATTGGTCAGCAGGGACGGTCGTAGATTCCAGCGCGAATTGTTTGAGAAGGCCTACGAGGGCAGTCGATGCCCTGGATTACTTGGTGGATTCCAAATTAGGTAGTAGGAAGGAAGGATACAAGATTCAAATGTGAAATTTCCGAGCGGTTTAAATGGCTTCGCTGATCAGCTTGTGAAACGGTCGCTGTGTTCAAATACACTGCTTCTTCGGCTATTCCGAAGCCCCGAATTTCTACAATTGAGCCTCTTCTAATTTATCAGGTCTGTTACTGTACTCATTATATAAACATGGTTTAGTCGATACCTTGTTTCGTAGAATCGAGGCTACTTTGTTTGATGTAAATTAAAACAAAAAATCCCACTACTCACTAGTAGTCCGAACAGACTCTCAACGCGTTGAGTAACGGCTTTCGAATTGGAAAAAACTGATAATTGCGGGGTCATCGCTCAGAGTTAAAATGGCGACTGCAGTGTTCCCTCTAGAAGCGACCGGGCAATCTTACCATTACTTACAAGTTTACTGATGAGTAGTCGGGGATTTGGTTTATTTTCAAGTTGACCATCACTCACATTTGATCGCAGCGTTCGCATTCAGATAGACTTTCCAGCCAGCCTCTTTCGAAAACAAGCACTAGACTCGAGTTTCGCTCTCATTAGAGCTCGTCAGTAGTGCATATCCTTGCCACGGCCGGGAGTTGAACTCCGGACATTCCAATCATGAGGCAACCGTGTTAACCACTGCGCCATTGACCTCACATTAGGCACGACCGAATGATCAAATCTGAACGCTCAACCACTCTCGCTTGTGAGCAATGATCAGGTTGCCCGATCGTCTCGAGAGGAGACACAGTTACTGCCTGTTAACTCCAATCGATAACCCCGCGATTAGGACTTCCGAGACAGGTCGAGATCACAGAACTCATTAAACCTGCAAGGCGATATTTTAGATTACTGATGAGTAGTCGGGGATTTGGTTTATTTTCAAGTTTGCCTGTGATAATTCATTTGTGTATAGTGCGAGTTCAATAACATAGTGGTTAACGTGGTTGCATCCAATGAATGTGTGGTCAGAGTTTCAATCCCGACTGCTATAGGGACATATACTACAGGCGAGTTCTAATAAGGACGATACTTCAGTGTAGTCATTACCACCATCATAGACAGTAATATATCAGCCGTTCACACTGACACCTAACTGACACACAACCAGGAAACAAAACAGAAGCAAACCTTGTATAGAAAGAGAGAAGGGACAAAATGGGGACGGGGAGAGGCTTGGCAACTATAAATATGGCTGCATCTATGTTCAAACATTCCACATCAAGGTGTCCACACCTTGCAAGCAAACAATCAAGCTGTAGGTTCAAGGAAAGCATCATCAACAAGACAGCTTCCTTACGGCCTTCGCTGCCCTCGTCATTAACTGCACTCACTTAACAGAACACTTGGCTAATTAACGACAGTGTTTACATCACTGAGTCCCATTAGCCGTTATCTCACCTAAAGTCTCCAGACACCGACTCAGAGAGTCACAGGATCCCCAGCCTGGTAGGCGAATCCGACCTACACTGGCCAACACCTTCGTGAATGATTTCGTATGTCTAAGCCAGGTTATCATCTATCCACCTCGCAACTCATGCCAGTCGACCGTAGCGTTGGCAAACAGTGCTTGATATGGCGGACGGCTAGGTGACATCCCCAGTATATATTCTAACCATCTAAACCTGTGCAAGTGTATTGAGTGAACAGAAGAACATGACTGACAATCACTGCCAAACACCCGCTTCCTAATTTCTTCGTTACTTACTCGCTGGTGCTATCCGATGTCAGATACCTGGAAACGTTCCCGTTTTCTATCCCGAGCGACAAAGTTTCGCCGCCCTAAATTGACACAACACTCACTGTCGCCTTATGTACGCAACACTTAAACATCAGAGAGATAACGCCCTGTCGCCACAGGCGCTCCATATAAGCGAATACCGCCCTAGCTTGAAAGGTTTGTGCTCGTATTTCATTTCGTACGTTTCCGCCACCGTTGACGCAGCTCTCCAGGTATACCAACCGGTCAACAACTTCATTATCCAACAATGAATCTACGTAATCACAGCAGTCTTGCGGAGCCACTTTACAATTTGAGATTGCAAAGCGTATTCCGAAGTGTGTGGCAGAACGTGAAACCCCGTCTAGCATTGGTTGTGCTGCTTGCAAAATGTGAAACAGAGAGAACTTTTCGTCAGCATAATCAAAATCAGTCAGTCTTCCATCAGGTAGAAGATCCACGTCGACAGCTTGTGTGTCACAGACAGTTCTCCATTATTTCGTCTGTGACAAATGTAAACAAAAATGGTGAGAGGAGAGCTCTGATATGTGCATGGTGTTGAAACCATAAGACAGTCCACCGTAAACCCTAATCTGAGCTGAACTATGGGAATAAGGCGCCTACAGTATGTTCACATACTTGGTCCGTACACAGCTGCCTTTAAGCGGCTCTGAAAGTGCCGATTGATTCACTGAATCGAAGGCAACTTAATAGTCGAGAAATCCGGCAATCGTTGGCTCGTGGTAAACACGGCGATGCTCTAGAATTTGACGAAAAGTGAAAACGTGATCTATATATCCCCAATAAGGGAAAACCCTGTCTGTTCCTTAACATTCGCTTCCCGAGCTAAACTATAATGGATGCCAGAACCCTGGAAAAGACTGGAGTCAAACTAATTCTCCCACGGTCTTCGCAAGAACCCATGAACCCTTCTTGAGTTTGGTTAGTCCACTTAAAGGACAAACGAACAGTTCTGGAGCAGTCAAACTGTGTTTACCGAATTAAATGCAAAGATTGTCAAGTCTCGTACATTGGACAGACTGCCCGGCAACTTGAAATACGCACTAAAGAACATGTAAGGTGTAGTAAGAAGCCCCTTACCGACGCTGAGCAACTTCGGAAATTAGAACACGATTCAGCCATTGCTGTGCACGCGATCCTCAACCAACACCAAGTTGACTTCGACCCTCCGACTGTGCTAAAAGGTGGTTTCCGAAACCACAACGAATGTTTACTGGCAGAAGCCTTGCTGATCGCTAGTACACCACAAGCGGTGAATCGCTGCGATGGCCTGGAATTGTCAGTTGTTTGGCACGATTTACTGGGTGGACAACAGTGACACAATCTCAGCAAAAGGTGTGCGGATCCCTGTCGCCCATCCCATCCCAAACAGTCTACACGCATGTAGATTGATCACATACATGCACACACAGCATACACCATCTAGCATTGTTTGCGCCTGGGCTCGTCACGTGGTGACCTGAGGTGAACCGTGAACCCATACATTCTATTGGTTGACTGTCCACACACCGCGTGTTAAATACACATACACCTGCCAGGTGATGATCACCTAATTTGAAGCTTGTACAATGTGAAGTTTCTGATTTAAATCGCTTGATAAAGGCTCTTCGGTTTTACCTCGTTGTGGCTTAACCAAGGATTAACTTAAATTTGGGAACTATTATTGGGTTAATGATAAACAGATTGGGAATAACACAACGTTTCGAGCAAGTTGTAATACTCTACGTTTCAACCACCTCGGGTGGCCTTCCTCAGGAGTGTTGTAATCGATTACAACAATTCGATTACAACACTCCTGAGGAAGGCCACCCGAGGTGGTTGAAACGTAGAATAGTACAACTTGCTCGAAACGTTGTGTTATTCCCAATCTGTTTATCAATAACATGTTAAACACGACGCCCAAACTATTCAACTTCATTCGTACTACATTTGGTGCGGATATCTTACAACTATTATTGGGTTACCCTAGGACGGAGGGATGGTCCTCGTCGTCCATACTAGTTGAAACAACTGAGTCAAGATTTCCACTAAAGCTTCCCCATCTTTTTCGAAAGGTGCCGGCAGGAGATCGTCTGGGTCAGCAGCCCCATTAAATTTGAGAGGCAAATTACGGTTGTAGATCTCAGTCTTGGTGGCTGCTATATTACAAGTTTAAGGTGGCAACACAGCAGAAACAGAAGACCAGCCAAATTTATCCTCAAAGTGTTCCGCCCACCGCTTAAACCTTCTAAACTTATTATAAATGACAGATGACTTCTGTATGGCTCATAGCTTTACCAACAGACGGTTATTTAGGACCTGTGACACGGATAAGCTTGAAGAGTCTGCCGATGTCCCCTGAAGCAAAAGCGGTCTATAGTTCGTTAACTTTCTCCCTTAACCAAGCCTTACGATCAGTCATCAAGCTATGTTTCAGCTTCCCTACGGATATCTCTCTTGGATTTGTTATGCGAACTGATAGGAGGAAAGTTCCGTCAAGTTTTCAACAGCTCCAAGTATTTCTCCGATATTCAATGTTTGTTCAGCACATGTAACCCCGCGCCGCATGCCACAGTACTTGCTCCATGATTTGCCTGCGAGATCTCAGTCCAGCAGCTATTAGGGATCTTCGGAGTTATAATTAATAAGACAGCCTTCTAAGCTGGTTTGTTACTTATGTTTTACCGATGGTATAGCCAGTTTTTTTAGCAGCCAGTCATTGCTGCCGGTGGGGTTGTTGTCTAGCAAAAATGAGAACGAAACGACAACGTATCAACGCATGAGTCGCATTCAAGTATGTGCTGCAATAGGAACGATAGAACTGAATGGAGCCACGTCACCTATAACTAACACCTATGTGATCTATCTGAGATAAGGCCCGATTCGGAGAAGGTGGGCAACAAGTACAACAATGACGTGCACGATGTTTAAAGCTAGTGCTGACTGAAAATAATTTACGCTCAGTACACAGCTGCAACAGTTGTCCCACACTTTTTGGCCGTTCTGATGTCATCCCAAACTTACAATCCAAACTAGACTCGGCCTCACCAATGCGGCAGACTTGAGCGTTCACATCTCCGGGCAGAACGACGATATATGAACCATGTGTCAACCGAAAAAGAGCAGTCATATCCAAATAAAAAGCAGTCTTTGACACTGTCATCACTATAGTCAGTTGGAGCATAAGCAGTCACAATGAAAAGGTTCGTGAAAGTTTCGCACCTAGAGCCGGTTTAATCAAACCTGTCAAGTGAAGGGCGCAGTCTACTGTTAACAGAAATCCAATCTACCACTGTGGTTGAGGCCGTCGTGCTGTGGACTATACATACTTCAGCCTGACCGGTAACGACGGCTATGGAATCACCCGGAGTGTATAACCAGTATCGGACAAAGAGTGTGGGTGCTGTCAGCTCTATAGGTTGACTACTGTCCTGGATTCTAGTTTCCAAAATGCAGCATGCATCGACATGCAAATAGTTTAACGGTCGTTTGAGAGTGGCCCGTTGACCTGTCTGTTTTAAAGTGCGAATGCTGAAAGCACCTATATTAATACGCATTCTAGGTCTAACCAAGGGACGAGGGAGGTTTGAGGCTAAATGGTAGGAGATGGGACTTACCGACACAGTGTTACTATGATTAGCTATATCTGTTGTGGGACCAGCAGATTAATCGCCACAGATGGGTTGAGAACCAAATTTGATAGAATAGGGGGGAGGAGTCAACTGTAGCATGTTTCTGCTTATCCACCCTGCTGTATGCAGCATATAGGGTGACCCGATTTCTATTGAGACACGGCTGTTGCAGTATGCAGTTACGGGTGTTATGAGTACTCATGGTTGTCAGTGCGCTGAGATACTGCCAGGACGCTCACACCTAGATAGGAGAACGATTAAGGTACTCAACCAAAGCTTTTGCTCAAAAAATTTGTACCGCAAGGAAGCAGATGGGTGCCAGTGTACCTGAACAACAATTCTTTCTGAAGAAGACGTCATCCTTATCCTAACCTTCAACCTGGGCGACCAGGAGACTATGGTTTTTCAGACTATCAACTATTGGCTAGCTTGGTATACCGACTCTGTTGGTGTGATAACCATACTGTCCAAAATGCGTTGAATTACTTAGACACACTGCGTCTGCGAGTGTGCAGAGTTACTCGTGACGAAGTGCATCTACACCTCGGCATACTGAAAATCTAGAGCCGACCCTAATATGTGCTTGGTATTATTCACCCAGTGAGCACAAGTGAACTTAAAATAGTAGGTTACTACCACTAGTGGTCCGACAGTGGTTTGTCATATGCGCAATTACGCGTGGTTATATAAACCAAGGTGTCGACCAAACCACGAGTGTTCGCTGTCGAAACGAAACTGGAGGACAGAGGATGTTATCGTCTCGCAATAGGCGGTACGCTGCAACATGCCATCCTCACGTCCAAGAATACATACACCTTAAAAAACTAAATTACTGTTGGAACCAGTTTCATCGGACAAATATAAGTTCGAGTGAATGATACCGAAAATAACTTCTCAGATAATTCCGAGTAATACGTACTACTGCGTTTAAAAATAACACCAACATATCGTCTGTATGGTGCAGTTTCGATATTATCATTTAGACTAACTCTCTAATTAGTCCTAACAAAATACCAGTTGTTGTTTGGCTTAGGGGACAACTCTATGCAGCACATCTATTTATCCGTATAGAAATCCATCGGATTTAGAGCCAATGTTTTCTGTGCACAGTAAAATACAACCAACAACCTATCCTGGTGGAACATCTGTTTCACAAGCAACATAATCGTGAACTCAGTCTATTTGTCTATTCTGTCGAGTTCGTTGTGTATCGATTCATCTTCACTTGTATTAATGTTTATATGGATCGAATTTGTGACATTTTTAGCGAGTAACAGATGGTGTGTGAAACTAACCAAAACAAAGGAGGTTGTTGTAAGTTTAATTCAATGAGTGAAGAATTTTCACAGTTCCCCCTGATCATCTATGGCCAAACTAATCACTGTAGCGAGTTGCCTACTTGACGTACCCATCGTTTGTTAGTTGTTTATTTGTTAACTCAGTAGTGTGTTCGATGGTGGTTATGAAATGCACATTGTTAATTACCCAAGCACTCATATATTTTGAGGTGCAGGGATTCTGATTCCATTCAGTGTACACAGAAGACTTAATGCGAAGTTTGATTCTGCGCTACTACTGCTGGGTTATTAGATGATAATCTGAACGTGAATGGGGGCTGCTATTTTGGTTGAGTTTTACTCAAAGTGAATTCATCGTTTGATTGACCTGTTTGCCTTATTCGGTTCTCGCAAATTAATTCACATGATTGCTTTACCGCCTTCATTATATAATGAAGTGTTGTACATTGATTGAAAATGTATGTTCAACTGGTGTCGGACGATAATCGTTACGGAAAAGTTGTTTTCCGATAGGCGCTCCAAACGAGTTTCATTCCATCCTTGGTGACTTGGGCTATAGATTTATCTGACCAGCACAAGGAGAGCTTCCATTTAATTCAATGAGACGAACGTTTCAACTCACTACTATCTTACTGATACAGTATAAAATGTTACTATTAATTTTTACAGTGAATGTGGATTTTACCTTTTCGTGAAACGTCCACTTTTTTGAAACTACCGACATCTCCGTTGTTAGCTTGTGATTTACGACCAACAGCTCGTTTGTGAATGTGATATTAAAACTAGTTTATTTCTGAGGTCCTCCTTTGATTCACTCACACTTCTGGGTTTTTCCTTCAATTCGTTTGTGTTTAGGGCCAGGTTTCATAGAAAAAATTCACACACTGCGAGTCGGTGATGAATACTTTGTTTCGTGGTACGAGCCAAACGAATGTCCGCCGGATCAGTTTTCCATCACTCTGAACTCAATAAAAGGCAAACTTGGCGAGCAGAAAGCAATGAAGAAGGCTACCTTCACCAGGTTTCAGCACATTTCCGAAGATGATCCAATTACTGTTTGTATAACTTCTGTTTATTTTGGCGACAGGTTGGAGGAGCTATCAGTCTGTATGCTTGAAACACCAGTCCAGAGTGAGTTAAATTTAGCGAAAACAATGTGAACCAAAGAGTGAGGAATTTTGACAGGCAATTTTTAATGATTCAGATTGACGACAGAATGATAAGCAGTTTCCAAGGGTTCGGTTAGAAATAATTTGCAGCAAGTATTTTTTACTACATATTTTACTAGTGTAAACAATACTAACCGTGTCACAGGTGTGAAGGATAAATCTAATGGAATGGCAAAAATGGCAATTAAAACTGACCTCAAAACACCTTTGGAAACATTTTTCTATAGTGGGAGCTAGTAGGCAATTAGCAGCGAAATGTTGCGCAACAGAAGAATGAATCAAACCCTCAATCAAGCTCTGATATATCGATCAAGACTGCCATCCGAGTTCCTACTTCTGGGTTTTACTGTAATATCAATCGGTATTAGATGTAATTAACTTGGAAATGCAATTTCCCACTGAGCCCATTAATTTTCGGTTGGCTGTAGGCCAACATCATTAATAGGAATATGGTGGCTTTCGAATAAAAGCTAACGGACGGGTTCGTGTGAAGCAACGTCGGTGTTGTATTCTCATTCGAATGCAATCAACATTCAGTCACACAGTTGATGATAGCGGTAGGAAGAACACTTGACAGAAAAAGTGCATACTACATCCTGACGTTTGCTTTAGTCTTGACGTGAGTGTGGGGCACATGGGCGGCCTTGACGTGTACACAACATTTGCTGTGAACGTTTGGAAAGCTCTTTTTTGTTCGAATCTATTGTGGACAATCTGTTCACATAATCAGTTAGATTAGATTTCTTGTCTGGATGTTATTCAATGAATCGTCACGTCAGGGTCTGTAGGAGGCAATCAAACAAGATTTGGTTGACGAATTTGTTCGTCCATAATCTTGTCTTTGGATGTCTCATGAAATTAGAGGTCCCTCTGTTAATCCAACACATGCGTCAGTTAGCCGAAGCCCTTTTAGTTGACATTAAATACGGAAACCTCTGCATATTTGCCGTATGTGCTTTTGGCTTCGAGTATTCGTTGGGTACATCAACAAATAAAAAACACTTTCTACTGAGTTTAGATTAGAATAGATTGTCAGAAAGCAAGTATTGTCCGTAATAAGTTGATAAACTCATCAATGGGTGTTCCGATGTATTAGCTCACGAAGGGTACATCTGAAAATGCATTTCAGGTAGCACAGAAACTAACCATTAATAATTGCTTTCAATACGTCTTCGTTAAGTCAAAGCGGTTACAGGAATTATCAAAGAGGTATCCAGTCGGGCCAGAAACGACAGTTAGCTTTTTTCAACACATATGACTATTCGAGTGTCAATACTTGCAAAGGCGCTTGTGTTTCACGAATGTGTTTAATCACCGAATTATTGTGAGTTACGTGATCGGATTAGTTCAGTAAAGTGATAGAGAGGACATATTCCATTAACAGAAAACTGAATTTCGTAACAGAATATCGATGGATCCGGCTATAGCTGAAATTAACAGTAGAGCTGAACTGGGATGAGGTGGTAGCAGTTCGCAGGCGACACTCAAACCGATGTCTTCAGAGGTGTGCATATTGTGAACCACAGGTTGTAACATCACATCAACGAGATTTTCGCTGAGTGTACCGTTCACTCATTCATGATGATGCTTTATGGCCCGTTTGGTGGAAAACCTAGTTACACGAGCTATGCGTTTCATTGTGTGTCATTGAAAAATTAGGATTGAAGGGTAGGTATTCTGTCTTTCATATTAAGGTTCCACTAATTGACCACCTTCGTAACATGGTCGTTCCACTGCGAACTGATACGTAAGAAAGTCTATCTTAGCAGAACCCTTTGGTTATTGGAAAATTCATTCCTTACACATCTCACTTCTTGCTGACAACTGTGCTTATTTTTAAGGTAAGTATTATTCATGACCATTAACAAGATGGTAACATCATGGACGGCTAATAAAAGCTCAAACTGTTTGTCAATTCCCACCACTCAGCAGTGACAGTGTTTTCAAATCCTCTCTTGTTGTTAGATTCACAAACCAACGGGATGCTGCAGTTGGTCCCACAGGGACAAGTTTTAGAAGCCATGTGGCCATCACTAGACAATAACTACGAATCCATAAGGCTTTTAGTGATTTACGACATGCAGTCTATGAAATTTGATGTTCCACCTACCCAACACTCCGCCGTTATCGTCTACAACTATGATCCTTGTAAGCAATGCACAGTCGCTTTGTATGCTGTGGACGAATTCAAAATAGACTATCTTCTAGGAGCTGCCGTACACAAACCTGGTAAGCACTAACGTCTTTAATCTGGAGTGCTTCGTTTAAAAAAAATTTCATACTTATTGTTGAAGCATGCATAGAATGAACTCATGGAAACAGTTATTTTGGTATTGATATGTTCGCCGAGCTTGGCATTTAGGTTGCAAATGTTTCATCACCAAGCGAGGTGACATCATCAGTGCGTAAGTGTTTCAACGTATATTTTGAATATACCATCAACCCGAGCTACAAACAACACCACCACTGTTCCCAACCATCAGAAACAGTTATTTATCCAAGGAACGATTACAAAACCTGAAAGTAGTATTAAGCTGGCGAAAGTGCTTACGCAAGCAGTCTACCAAAGGATTCAACATAAAAACTTATTGTATAGCCGGCTGTACAGAATGAGGAATACCTGCATTTTCCCTAGAGAAGGTAAGTGAAAAAGTCTGCGTTTATATACAGAAGTTGCGATCGGGAGTTTGATTTACATCGGCAAAATTCTTCGTTACTTGGCAGTATCTAAAACGTTGTTTATCATGTCTAACGAGTTCTGTGAGTTCAATACTATGAGATGTTCTACTTGTTGAGTGTTAAGTTTAAGTTAGCGGAGCAGTTACTGTGTCTCCCGTCACTACGATAAGGTAGCCGATTATTCCTGGCAAACGAATGTGGCAGAGTTTTCTGGTATGATAAAGTGGTCAAACTTAACATGACATCATTGGTCTTGTGATCAAGAGAGATGATACATGAGAAAGTGATCCGGGTTAAAATGTACGCAGCAGCAACGATTTATCTTAGTGCCAAAATCTGAAGAATGTTAGATGTGAGTCTGCTTCTGATTTTTGGCAAAGATTATCTGAACAGTCAGGAGGGATATGAATGCCGTGATTGATTTTAGGCGAAACCCGATATACACAGACTAAATCCTCCAGTACTTATAAGTATTGGTTATTTCTCTGTGATTGTTCGCAAGTGTGAATAGTAGTGTGTTTTTGTCGTATTGAAGTAGTGTAAGAACAGGGAAAAATTCGGCAACAATAACACTAAAACCAAACTGAGTCTGTCAGTTTCATTGTCGCAGGAAATGTTGTACATAGGAATAAGGCCATTAATCAGAGTTTATAGGGAAGTATGATTTTGTTTCATCTATATCCAATGAGAACTACCAGAAAGACCTATTTGCAACCTTCAGAAAATGGTAGAAAAGGAAATTAGAATTTCATTCAAGCCAGCGAACTCTAGTCGGTCACACGTTTGTCTTAGCAGAGCTCTGAACTCTGGCTAACTGTTTTTTAGGGACAATCTTGTTGAGCGCTAACTTTGCACTGCACACACGGTCGAACTAGTCTATCATGTCTGAACACCCAGTCAACTACGCTTACGAGTAATACTGGGGTCGTCTTCGAAATAAGTTACAGTTAGTGACTGCCATAACTTCATCTCGAAAAGTAAAATGGGGTCGACTTTTCGTTCCTGACAAACAAATTGACTACCGATTAGCTTTAAAAACCACGGAACTCATGTAAATATCGCTTTTTAGAAGCGTCTGGCTGAAAAATCTTTTAGTTGCAAAAATTTCGCGCCAAGTCCCCGATTACAGACCAGAAAACTAAGCTCAAATATTCAGTGGGTAAGAATATGGGTATTGTTCCAGGGTTAGTAGAAGACAGACAGCAGGGAAAGTTTGAAAAAGCTGACCCTTGAGCAGCACAAGCAAATCCCACATCATGTAATGCCACTAAGGTTACAGAAATGAGGAGTAGATCAGCTGGCCAACTGTTTTTCTTCGAAACGGAACAAAGCCGTCGATGATGATTAAACCTCCGAATACAGTATAAACAGCGTACTTCCAAGAAAACGTTCGGGAGAAGTTGAAACAGAAAAGACTGACTTTTTCTTCTTAAAGTGATACAATGACGATATTCTTCAACATAAACATATGTTGAGCACCTGATTTAAAGGAGCGTGAGAGGATGTTTATGAGCAAGATAAACATACGTTTTTCGCAGTATATAACATACACACGATGACCAAGATTGGAATCGCTCAGTTTACTGTTACTACGCAGTGCCATTCTAGAATATATCATTGGTTTACATGAACTTCCGTACACTATCCGCTATAAAACGGCTTCTAAATAACGTGCGTATTTTCTCGTTCGCCAAGTGAATTAGGTCAGAGCGTTTTACTGATTATTCCATTTCTGAATTAAAAAGAAGAGTGGAATTGTTTGCCAACTGTTTGCAACTTATTTCACAGCTAACGTAATAACCCTTGGTTTCAGTTACCCCATTGGTTATATACATATATATATGTATATAATGCACCTCGGAACAAACAAATAGTGATTACAAAATATTCAGTATGAGAATTTCAGTTAATAAGCAAGCTAGTCGTTTTTTATTTATGGTCATTAGAAACAGTTCATTAGGATAGTAGCGACAGTCAAGCTAACGGTACACAACCAGGCCATCACAAGCAACTCACATGATCTATTTATAATGACGGCTAGAGTAAAAACATGCCAGAGTTTTGTATACTGCCTCACGTTTAACCTGAAACACATACGTACGAATGTCAAACGGGATGGTCAAAACGGATGTGAAACCGGTTTAGTGGTATGACCATGCAGGTAAACATTCGACTATACAAACATGGTATGCGCTGGGATTTAACCGTTTGGACAACTATCTTCATGAATCCACCTACTCATCTCCCCTTCCGTTAATCGGTATGGCAAGCCGTGCCAAAAGTGCACTGTTTACATGTATACTAGCGCTTGTTGACAATCTCAACACAAACAGATGGCTGGCTTCTTAGTGTGGAAGTTCCGCCTCAAACATGTTTTTTTTCTGTACGTCATCAAATGTCACTTGTCCACCTTCCATTGAAGCCCATCCGATTTCGTGCATTGTGTCGTTCATATGGGTTTTTCATCACCTTACTCCTCAACACGACCGAGTAGCATATACAACATGGGACAATTACGAGGACATTCCCCAAAAGCGATTATCGAACCAGTTTAGTTCATTTGTACAGTGGGTTGCGAAAGCGTTTGTCTGGCAAAACTTTACTCCGCCGTACTTTAAAAATGCAGTTTTAGAAGGAGGATTCTCCCTTCCGAACAATGCTCTGTGATTGTGTGAAGTAATTGAGTCGTGACTTATCTTCACGTGCCACGATCCCTTGTTGCCTATAAGTGATTTATAATGCGTCCACACGAGAAAAAGGATATAAGCAATTGCAGACTATGTAGAAATAACCTATGATTTAAACATGGTTATGTACTCAAACTAGGATCGGTGAATTTCGTAAAAAAGGATCAATTTCATTCGTCTACGACAGATCCAGGAGCCATCGGAATATTGGAGGCCTACGCTTTGGACAGGCAGCTTTTCTTAATATGGGATCTCGCAAAATCATGCCAAGTAACAGATGTGCAAATAGAACTCAGAAACGGAAACGACGTATACAAACAAGTGAGAGTAGAAGAAACGGCTGATTCAGGCGTTTTGGTACCAGATGTGCAATGGAGTCGTTTTGAACAAATCTGCATTACATTGCCTACAGACGAGGAAGAGGTGCAAATTCTTCGATGCCAGGATGCACCAAAGCATAATGATGGTAAGAGAAGTATGGTTTTTCAAAAGTTAATCACGGGATATTTTCGTCCAATTCAATAAAAATGAAAAAGTAAACTTTGTAAACTCTTCGAGTCTCATGTGCCTAGAAATCCTAAAAATCGAATGTGTCTGATGAAAGGAGAGTGTCTGCATTGTGGTATGACTGTGATTCTTAAGTATTGAAGACAACTGAAAAATCTGTTTCCAGGTTCCTGTTGGTTATGGTTAAAATTCCCCCTTAATATGTGCTAACAACACATCAAATGTATTGTAACAATGATGCCTAGTATTACAGCCACGTTGATACAATAACACGAATTATTTACCGTCGTATTCGCGCATACATACACCAGGATATGCGTCCGCTCATCCAAACCAGAGTCTTAGTCCTTGATACAACGGGCTTATTAAGTGGGCATCATGACCACCTCTGTCTAGTTGTGTTAGTACGGCTGATATTGTATTGTCAATTTCTGTCACCAACTACCGTTTCTCTCTCGTATCATTTGTGGCTGACCAATTATGAAGTGTGAATGCGTCCCTCAACTACTTAACACATGACACTGGAAGTCTGGTGTTTTTGGTCAGTGACTTCCTCTACTGTATCACTCAGTATACAAAAGGACTTCCGAATATAATTTTATGGAATAAAACGGAGTGCTATAATGGATATTCACATGTGCACCATGTTTGTTTCCGCTTGGCCTAATTGGAGAAATCGCGAAATTTCCAAATGAGGTCACATACCTCTACCGAGTAGATCACGCGTCATCTCATTATTGGAGTTCATAGACATGTAAACGAAATTGAGAAATTATCTGGAAGTATGCTGACAAAACTGTCTGCATAAAGCCACAATCCAAATATAGACTCATAATAATCGAATTCGAGTTGTAATCTGGAAGAAAGTGCACATCTGCCAAGTCATCCGTGATAAAGCAGGTCATTCACAGCGTAAAACTATCAACTGTTTTTCAGCACCTCTTGACTTGATGTGCCCAACTACTTTAATGAGTTGTCAAGCCAATTAACTAGGGCATAGCCATTACACGTTGTTGACAATAATTTTCTGTTTTCTATGCAACGCCTTTTTCACTGTTTTACTTTTTCTCACCCTTAAAAAATCGATAATCACCGTCTTTCAGTATGTGCCCACGAAAGTTTAGACAACTGAAGCCATTTTTGACTTGGATTATTTATCTACTGGACTCGTGTGCAACAAGAGAACAAGAGTTCATTGCACATTTTGAGCCTTGAACTGACTGATTCAGGTGAGTAGGTCGGGCAAAACGCGTTTGTATCCGTTAACAATCCGCGTGCATATACTTTTATAAGGCAGTCCAACACTTCTGACTCTTTAGAGTGACGACAACAGTTGAAAAGGCTTAAGAGCATTACGGTTAGCCTGACTGAAATTCGACAACCACAGGCCAAAAATCAATGGTTAACGGATAAAGGAACGTGAAACAATGCTCAGTCGAGTTAGAAAACTCGATATCATGAAATAAGGTCTTTATGGCTATATAGGTGACCTTATATATACGTATATATATGTGTGTATCTAATATACTTATAGCTTTAAAAGAGTCCGCGGTAGAGTACTACTGTATACACCTGGACTGGACACAATGACGGATTAGTGGAAAACAGACAACCACAACGGGGACTCACGTAAAGTATTAAATAATATCCGGGATGGCAAAGGAACGGATTAGAGTAATCTGGGTGCATGTTTAGTGGTTTATAAATCTAGTGAAATACGAATTGAGATAATTGAACAGACATAAATTAACGGCTTGCATTTAAGTCAGAGTAGAACGCAATTCGACAGCGTGTGTGGATTGCTAATATAAACACACGAACCAAGTGATGTTTAAATTTCGACCCATTTCATCGTGGCACTTGAATTGGACAGCACATTCTGATATGAGTAGACTCCAGTTACAAACGGAGTTTTGTCAACACAGTAGCCTGCTCATACTCCATTTCAGAGAAGGACGCCTCAACAGTTTACCCCTGTTTGGCAGGATGTCATCCACTAGTTGGGTGATGTAATGTGTAGAGGACTTTGCGGTCTGTGATTAGGTTATAACAGTGGGCTCTAAAATACATCAATCATTTACCTGTTATGGATATCCTTTTAGAATAGAAAATGTTTCGATGTCCCCATTTCTTGCAATGACTGATTGCTAAGTGCTACCATTACGTAAAAATCATTTTATTGATTCGGTTTACTAAATCTTCTTTTGTTTCCAGAGGTGCACACATTATGGAGCTGAACGTAGTGGGCAGAATTATTGTCTCAGATAGCAGCTAGAACTAGCAGTGTAGCTCATTCTACCTCTCGTGATAATCGCCCCTTGTACACAACACGTGTGTGGTTGCGTGGAAAAATTTAACCCTGAGTGGTTTTCGGGGGAAGTGCATGTCTGTGGACGGTTTAGAAATAACAAGATACAGAGGGAGGGAATTGATACAACTGTGTTGAGAAGGCGAGTGGGTTGTGTATGTGTTAGAATACAACAATGAGACAGTTTGGAAAAACATGCTCAACGATACTGATACTGATATTCTGCGGAAGTGGGCTTTGAAAATATTCATGAAACTAACAGTAACACTTTATCTTTCAGTAGTTGTTACTAAAACAATGCTTTACTGCTCTAGGTAGATTCAACGGCGGCCGTACAGTTGAGGAACTCTGAGCTCCAAATAAGTCACTTTGGAGTCAATAAGTATCTATTCCTCTTTACTGGAGGTAACCTATTAGGGTCTTCAACAGAGTGGTCATAAATCAATTTCTTTAGGAGCACACAACGAACAGTTTGCTCATGTGGCTTAAATAGAAAATATACTTGACGTGAAAATAGTTTCAGTAATTAATTTTGCTCACAAAGTGGGTATAACGGCTTTCAAATTCGGAAAGTTTTGTAAGAATTGAAACTAGATGAACAATCTTAATTGTCCTCACTTCGGTTTAGTACATATGTATGGAACGTTCCAAGTGACCACTCAGGAACCATCAAATCGAACGCTTCACTCACGTGCATTTTTTAACTGTGCTATTGCTGTGCTTATCTGTTGGATTGGTGATCAAAAAGTTGCGGGTAGCCATAAGGCTGTGCACCTTCAGATACTTCTTTTGTTAATACGGTGGTTTATTCACGCGGGCCGTTGCAGAAAACCAGCAATATACATGTTTAGCTCAGACAGAATAATGTTTGTGGTTATGACCTTTCATTTATCTAAGTCATGCATCAACTCGGTGCACATATAGTGCTGGTATATATTCAATCCTGAGTACAGCAGTATCACGTGGCGTCTTGACCACTTATTCTATGTTGTATGCATTAAAAAGTAGTGTCTGGCATCGGTGCTTGGGTCGGCTCCTAAAATTGCTGATTGTTTCATTTCGAACGATTTTCTGTGTGACCATGTTCTTCATAACTGATGGTTTAGACAACATGGGGGCTCAACAGTTGAGACTTAAAGTTAACATGTGAAATGAATACGGTTGCAAATTCTGCTGGATACTTCATTGTCTGCGCCACACGAATAGTGTCTGTTTTATATGGAGGTTGTTGAACTCACTTGCTCCCATAATGACTGGAGTCTCGTTGCACTGATCACAGCCTACAGCTTAACGGTTTGCGAACGGCGGCATCTGTTGGTCAAACTCCTATCGGTTTGCGCGACAAGACTACCGCCAACCACGAGTGTCTTGATTGCTTTGTTTCCATTAGTTCAACGACCGTTAAAACAGACAGGCAGCGATTGAATTCAGGATGACTGACACCTGTCAATTTCACATACCTTACCCAGTTGGTTTTTACATTGTTTCCTTTAACAGTGTCTGTAACCCAACATATCATGAAGCTTCAACAGCATCCAAAGCTCCCAGTCTCTTATGTCCATTTTGTCGAGGCTAGCATCTGTCCCAAGCTGGTTCACTGACTGATGATGGTCCCAAGAATTCGATCACCAAGGTTAAAATTGTAGGTCCGCTAGTACTGTTTTAGTTGTCCCAGTGAGAATAACAAGATTATATAGGCAATAAGGCTATATGTAACTGCTTGTAGGGTCCGTTTCATACACATGAAATCAGAATGGTGTAAGATATCCTGCCTTTGAGGCTGTAAAAAGTTTGTCAACAACTTCGGTTTATGAAAAATCGATACCATAAAGAAGCAAAACTGTATCTGGCGATCTTTATGAGCAAGTTAAAAATCTTACTTCCGCCTCAGTGGACAACGGGGACTGGTTTCGTGCAAAGTTGGCTGATATCTTGCACAAGTTTCTATCTGCCCCAATACTCCAATATTAGGATCTGTTCTCTGAACACTACAGAGCCGTCGAGGAACACAAAGAAATGAATGGCCTGGACTTCATCAAGCCAGACAAGGGCTCTGACGTTGTCATGATTAAGGAAGGGGACAATATAGCCACGACGAAGGTGGCATACTTTGACGCACAAAAAGTCCATTGGGTTGCTAGGCCTGGTAACAACTTCTTGGTTAAAAAAAACAGATCGACGGAACTGTAAATATTGATGTTGCTTGCGTATGGTTCTGTGGTTCAGCAACCAACCAACACGGAGGAGAGGTTCACCAACAACCCACAAGACGGGTATCCCACTACGACCGATATTATCCATGAACATTTCGACATGCCACAAACTGGTGTGATGATTAGTGGCCACCCTTACACCCATTCGCAGATTGTTATCCCCCAGACTTGTACGTGGTTCCTTCGAGATAGCAGAAATTTTGCATAACTATTCAGTAAATCCACAGATTATGTACTCGATCGACGTAGACTTTATAATCGGTAACGCATCACTTCGTGAATCTGCCCAACTTTTACGTGACTTTATTTCCAGTCAAATTGTTTAGTTAAGTTTTTCGTTAGATCTTCCTAGGGATCTCATTTTCGCCTGCACCACACACATCCCGTCTGCATTTGAAAGTGCCAATTATAAACAGATTGACGGTGTAGGTATGGGCAGCTCATTTGGTCCCATATGGACGGTTATATTTTTGGGATTGCTTGAAAGGCAATTTTGAGAAAGGGTTTCGCGTGTCTCGCTTTACAAACGTAACGTGGACGACATGTGGGTTTTCACTGATGAATGTGCATTCAATTCGTTTTACAACCACTTGAACTCCGTCCACCCAAACCTCACTGTATCATATGAGGTGGAGGTCACTAACTGCTTGCCATTCTCAGACATTTTTATAACCAGACTTCAAGTAGGTAGACTGTAACTATCCGTTTATCGTAAGCCAGCATGGAGTGGACAATATTTGCAGTTATCCAACTCCTCATTTATTGCTTACAAACGATGGCTGGTGAAAACGTTATTTCACAGAGCCAGATTGATTTGCACTGCAGATCGATTGGAGGAAGAGGAAGTGTTTATTGAGAAAACGTTAGTGGATAACGGGTGTGCTGAAAATGTTGTGGATATTCACAATAATTTGAAGGAACCAAACGTGACGAGGTGTAGTGCCCTGGTAAAGAACTTGTATTTGCAGATCCAATTCAAGGGTGACCACTTGACCGACAACATTGGTCACAAATTAATGTCGGTGTTGCAATACACCTAGCCAGCTGACCAACTGCGTGCCCTGTTAGACACTAGGGAATTTGGCTTTCTATAACGGTGATAGACACTCAACCGATCAACATGTCTTTCACGTAATCTACCCGTTCAATTTCAGTTGCAATGACTTCTACATAGGTGGAACAGATCGACGCTTGCATCAGCGTATGGTGGAGCACGTTCTTGAGGGGTTAGCAACTGCAATGTCAGAACGACCTGCTGACTGTAGCAAGTTCGTAGAACCCGGCCTCATCGAGTGCCAAACATATTTCAGCAACCGGTCACCTAGTTGACCCTGTCAAATCGTTCGAGTTATTGTTACGTAATCGCAACGCGGACCTGTTATTGATCAGTGAGGCAATGTTAGTCAGACAACATCAGCCAGTTTTGTTTGCACGGAAGGCGCTGACGCAATCAGTTTCCGTTCCGTGGAATTGATTGTGATGTTAGCGAGGGAAGGGTCAGAACTATGTGGTTGATTCTTTGAGCTGTGTTGCTGTGTTCAGTATGGATAGAAATTTGCTGGTTTTCACGCTGACGATCAATGAAAGTAAATCGAAATGCTAACCTGTCGCCATATTTTCTCTCCTCTGCTTTGACTAAATGTTTCAGGGATGTTCAGTGTCTTAAAACTGTCTTGCACAAGTGATACGCTAGAATAGTGGCGACCTCACGAATCTGTTTGCCGAGAACCAAGCGCTCTGAAGACATGAATGAAAATAGGACAGTTGAACCGTAACACTCGGTTCTTTACTCGCGGCCCATTCGTTGAAACATGCAACCATTTCTACTTGGTGGTGATGATCAAGGTGATTGGTGCTCACACAGTAAACAGCCAATCACGCAGCCGTTTCGGGCCAGCGCTAAGGAGTGTGCAACAGACTACTTGCAAACTTAAAATAAGTGTATTTTGTAATGTGTGTGTGTGACTGAAAATATTAGGCCAGGAACTCACTATGTTGGTACACAAAATACATCTGATTTAAAGCGACCGTTCGTCTTCAATGCAAATGAGCCTGTTTATTGCGATTAGCAAGCGATGGGAACCGTTTCCACTAAATCGGATTGTGAATTCTCCGACAGTTTGTAGACTTTAGTGTTGCCCGCAAAATGTACTCAAAAGAATGACGCTATTCTATGGGTAACTGTTTTAGTTCACATTTTGCTCATATGTATACAAAAACAAAATCATCGACCGTTCAATATGATCACATTCACCCAGTGACTAGTAGCGTTTCAACTTGGTCGAACAGTTCTAATTTAATAGTGAATGATTAAGAGACTACTAAGAGACTACTACCCTGATAAACGTTAACTGCCAGGTGTTTTTTTACCTATCATCAGCACACCTCAGCTATTTTTTGTTATGTCGCTGAGGTCTTGGAGTTTCCAATAGCGTTTGGAGAATAACCTAAGCTTACATCCAATTGGGCTAATTGTCCACTTCAGTAATTAATGCATACAGCGCATTGCATGTGACTGTCTCAACTGAAACTTCAAGCTTGTCGTCCATTTCTAATCTTCCTAGAGGGAGGGACGTTTCGGTTTTAGATACCGCAGTAGATAAATGGATGAACAATTCGTCGTAATGACATAAAACTTGCCCGAAGGCACAAAGAACAAATAAACACAGAGACAGTCTTTTACCATGTATACGAATGAGCCATGGATACGGGACACTTTGAAGTGGGGGACAATCCTGGCAGAACAGTACTTCATTTCGATGGCTTAATGTTGAATTCAGGGTTAAATTCCGGCGGTCTTTATCTGAAATTTAACTGCAGTCTTCCTTAGGTTGGCATGTTTACCTGTGCCAACGTAGTCTTCTGGGAATTTAGTACACGCGCCCACCAAATTAATTATTTTGTCAAAACACTCCACTGTGTACCCGTTCTAACCGAATGTTTTGTTAGACAATTCGCTTTTTTGCCTGAGGTAGTCGAAACTGATCGTCTTACGAGAGCTCCCAACGTGAATACTCCAGATAGTGATTTTGTACATGCTCGATAAAATTGTCAGTGCGCAACAGTTTGGAACGGAATTTAATGAGCTCGAAGGGACAGCACGTCGCAGCCGAAGTTTTGTGACGTCATGGGAGTAGCGGTGAGCAAACAATTCTAACGACAGACAGTCAGTATCAATTAACCCTAACAAGGGCAAAACTTTGTACTAACAGAAAGACGGTTTTGACAAGATGGCACTAAGAGTATGTATGATGACCGAGCCGGTCAGTTTTGTAATGGTTAACAAACAAACCTGAAGTCGATTTGCTTACCGGACGAGGTTATGCTTTGCTGTGAATTTCCTAAATAGATTTGACTCAAGTGTAATGCTTCTGTGAGTTTACCGAAACGTTCATCGGAATACGAAGCTTATGTACAATCGCGCACGGATATTAGCTTAGAACAACCTTTATATTAAACTTTTATTACGAATATGAATATAATTTGTACGTGAAAATTAACGTTTTTCTCGTAATAAGTGAAAATCCTCTGATCTATAGTAGTCCCTTTGGTTAATCTCACAGGCGATTGCTTTCTTATCAGTAAAAATGTGATCTGTTTCACCTGGGTGTCACATTGCCACTCTGTTGGATGAGAGTTATGAACTTCACTGGTGGTAGTAAAGTTTATGTATTCATACATATATAATGTTTTTCAGCACTGGCCACCTATAGTCGCACCTGACCTGGCCATCTAGGTATTACTAAGGAATGTTGTGTTGGAACATTTTTACACCAACCAGCTGTTTACATATGAACATTTACTCAGAATACTGGACGCTGACTTTTGTAACGTTCCAGCTGTTTTCGAAAACCATCACTATAATGAATCTATGTAAATTGAATGTTTCTGCTGAAGTTCATCACAGACCTGGAACTATGCAAGTCAAACACAAGAGACGTGGATTTAACCTACTCTGGAATAGCTTTAATACAACATCGTCCGATTTATGGCTCTTCAGTTTTTCGGAGGATAAATTACTCGATAAAACAAAAATCGAAGCGGAACAGACCAATGTTTTTGTTCGCTTGGGAAGACGTTGCCTTAGACACAGTTTTCTCCTTGCAACCTCTAACTCTTACATGGAAAACTCGATCTTAGCCTATGCGGACAACAGAGAAAGTAAGTCAGTTCAATTGTGCACATCAACCCAAAACTTCTTGTTTGTAAACCATCTTCGAATTCACTTGCTTCAAGAAGAGAAAAATAAGATATCCTATTGTCTAGAAACCGTGTTGACCGAAACATTTGTGTTCCCCATTGTTCACGCACCTGTGGCATCAACAACTTCAAGTGTGCAAGTACGTATTTATTTAAATAATCACCAGTGTCGTAAACTTGTTGACATGAAGTAAACCGCCAGCGCGCGTTAGGGTCACCAAAAATGTAGCATCGTAAGCTACCCGAATTTCATATAGGTGTGCGGTTATCTTTATGCATCAGTCTATACGACAAGCTAAACCGAACTGATATCCCTTCGACCACGCCCAGGGGTAGGCGACTGCTCCAGTGATCTGGGTTGATGAATTCCATCAGGCTAGATCTCATTCTGCTTGCACGTTCCCAATTTTTAATCCTTCGTGTTTTTACCGAGTATAGGATGTGGATGTGTGAACACAGGGTGTACCACGGACGAACAGTAATGCTGTATGGGCCTTTCCCGTAGTCACTGTGATGGGTTAACCGGAAAATAGGCATCAATGGCCAGTTTTGACCAGCCATGCTTTAACTATCGATAAATCTGATATTCAACTTTAAACAGTCTAAATCTCTGAACTTCTATCAGAGATTTAAACAATGTTAAATCGGTCCAATAAAGACAGCAATGGTTGGGAACAGTGGTGGCGTTGTTTGTACCTCGGGTTGATGGTTTTGGTATTGAAACGTTCGCCGAGCTTGGCATTTAGGTGGCAAACGTTTCATCACCAAGCGAGGTGACATCATCAGTGCGTAAGTGTTTCAGCGTAAATTCAAAATATACGCTGAAACACTTACGCACTGATGATGTCACCTCGCCTGGTGATGAAACGTTTGCAACCTAAATGCCAAGCTCGGCGAACGTATCAATACCAAAAGACAGCAATTGCAGCAGTACTCGTAACTGCGGTTTGCAGTAGGGTGGCCGCATAGTGAGTGCATTGCACATTCAGATCTCGGAGCACCCCCTAAATGAGTTCTGAGCGTAAAAAGTGGAGCTGCGAAAAGTGCAGTTTTGAATCATCTACAGCATTCCGTTCTACCTCTCAGACACTGAATAAACACGCTTTCGTCTTTTCCGAATCGCTTGCTATACACTGCATGAAACCACAGGTGTGCGTTCAGAAACACATGCTACTGAACGCATCTCCACCTTCGTAATAATTTACACAGATCGCTTTTTCCCCATTCTTTATCTCCATCCTTATTCTTTGTTTCCACTTTACACCTACGTCCATGCCTATTAACATTAGTTGTGATCACATGACCTAATGATGATTGACCACTTTGAAAATTTTGTGCGCAAGCTCCCACACGTCCAAATGTTCGTACATCATTTCATGTGTGTGTTTGGAAACAACGAATGCAATGATACTGATGCATTCGTCTTACACGATGATCCTTGCAAGCTGTAGCTCTATTCGAGGACAACATATGCTTAAGCTCTTTTTTGCTTGCCAAACGTCTTCTGCATTGATATGCTAGTCAATGACAAATATCCTCAGTTTACACGTGCACAGTCTTGCAATGTATTAAAAAGTTTCGGCGATTATTTGGATTTTGATATTTAGCTTCCAAACTAATTTAATAGATGGTGTAGCAGTCAATTTTATACGGCTTCATGTGAATCAGTTACTTTTTCAGTTGTACAATTACTTTATTCACAGTGCGCTTAACAGCGAAGGATATACAAGTCTACCACATGGGCAATGATATTTTGATAACATGGGAAATCAACGAGGTCCTATGTGAATCGGACGTATTTTTTGTTCAGTTATTGAATCAGGATTATGAGCAGCTTGCAGAGACGGAAGCGGAAAGCACGTCTGCAGTTCTGTTCAACAACAGTTCCCCCGAAGGAGTCTACCACGTTCGGATCAGTTGGAATACCGAAAATTCATACGTGTACGCTGTCGGACTGGAAAATGTCAACAGTGGTAATTCGACATTCAGCTTATGAAATTCCAACACAATGAATTTGTTTACCGTGGGCAATGTGGACACGATGGCAAATGAATTACCTCGCTACTGAAAAACTATAAATAGTTTAATCTCAGCTAAAAACCTTTGACCTGATGGGTGAGATGAGCTGAATTCACAAACCGAAAGTAGCGGCTCTATATCCAAATCAGCATGAACCATTTTAGGTCATGAGTAATGACAGAATCACGCAGTTGGTGGCCTGGACGTCACCTTCTCCAGACCAATGACATTGAGCTAAAGGAAGAACAGGGACGTTATTGCGGTAACATACCTAACTGTGTGGTTAAATTCATATACCACTTTTGTAAGGGTTTTTATAACAGTCGTGTTTTTGTCGCAGTCATGTCTACTAACTTACTCGTCCTAATTACATGATGAACCAGGTGTCAATCTAACTTCTGTTGAAGGAATTAAACTATTAACAAACGTTGCACATTTACACTGCTGCAGATCTTTACTGTAGACAGTTCAATCATGATGTAGTTAAATTCACAACAGGAAACAATGATGATGACAGTCAAGTTGTTACCGCCTGAGCATACCGTTGATGGAACTGTATAGATCCTAACTGGGAGCACGGTTTCTTGATTTGAAGTGTGTCCTTCAGTGGCCGAATTCAACGCAGAGCTAGTTCCTTGTTCTTTGGATCGTACAATCAACGTTTCGTTGGCCTTATGCTACCGTGGTCGGGCAGCAATCGGGATACAGTGAATCTGCAAGCAAACGTTAGTTGATATGTTACTCAGCGTATGACACGCAAAATTCAGTGTGAATGATCAAAGACAATAGAGAGCTGAACATGGGAGAACGGTTGGCAAAACTGCGTGCCAACTGCTGGAGAAGATTGTTTGTGAAAACCCCATTAAAACTTCGGAATTCCAACAAGCATCGGATTGGTTAGACGGCGTTCCCAACGGTAATGGCTGAAACACTGTTAACCTGTAGGATGTAAACCAAGGCACTAAAGATGAAACGGACTCACTACGCAACGATGAGTAAAGCTGAGGTGCTTACGTCAGCACACTAACCTTGATGCAAGTATTTTTCAGTAAATTTGCATCCACAAAGTAACTTAAATTGTTGCCGTGATGATTTCAAGAAGACGTTTACGTCGTAGGGAGTATAGGGTTTTGCGGGTATCACTACAAATGATGCTCATGAAAATACACGCCAATCCTTCTGTAACTAACAGTAGCTTTTCAATATTTAATTGGTGACAGATACTAACAACGATCAACTTTTAAGCAAACCTGGTCGCTACCGAACGCATATTTTCCAGGAAGTATATATTAATTTTCTGATATGCCCACACGTCGAGCGAAATTTTGTTTTTCTCTACCCTATCAAAAAATCCAGAAAACTAAGACGATTCAGCACAGATTAATGTGTCAGAATGCACTCCTTTCCCACTGATCGGTTACGCCCGCTTGTGAATAACCAAATACATACTAATTCAACAGAAATGAAAATACTTTAGAGAACACATCACAGGTGACGTCGAATTTCACAGACTAGGGGTTCTTGAAAACTCGTAAACCTTTACTTTTGTTATGGTCAGTAGTTAGCAGTGTGTACTTCTGTACAAAATAACCTGCGGAAGATTTGGCGGGGCTAATTAATTTGGTAAGAACAACAATTGAATGCTGTTTGAAGAAGAAACGGGTCAATCAAGTTCTCATAAAATATATGCAACCACCTAACAGTAGACTTTTTTGGACATTGTGCCGTTATTTGGAAATTCGCCAGAGAACCAAACCACAAATTCTGTTGAAGATACTAACTCACACCCAATTTATCTCACACCCAATGAAGTCCGCAGATCAGGGTTAGTATCTAAAACATTCAGCATTTATCGTTTCTATGGTAGGATGTGCAATCAAAGTTCATGGGATACGCGCGCCTAGTGAGTTTCAACAGTCATGAAACCGGTTATGAGCTCTCGGCGAATTTCGCCCACTAAGCATGCACTGCATAACCCACAAGTTCGCTTATTTGCCGCATCAAATAAGACAGATTAGGAGCTCAAAACCTGAACTAAAACGATTGTTCTTGCTCGGTATATCCAATGTCTGCCTCGTGTTTTAGTCGAAAGCTTCCTGGTTAGGTGATGTTGACTCCATGAGCATTCTACTTGGTGCGATCCTGGTTAGTAGAATTCGCCGCCAAACATTAACCGTAATTCTCTATCAAATTGAACATGTGGCTTTTTTACTACAAGTACTACATGTTAATGGCACCCCTTTAATTTCACAATTGATCAGATTGGAGAAAAACATAATTGAATAAACGTACAATTCACTTTTCAACCCATAATATATAGTACAAAATGGAACTAATAGTCCATTGTCATTCGTGAATATAAACATTATTAAGCGTACAGACAGTTAGCCAGAATGTTTTTTTTGTCGGTCAACAAACCTATGTTTACAACGTCGTCCCAGAATCACACACAAGGGAATCGGTGCTTGCTGCATTTGAACAGATGGGATAGTTAGGAGAAACCGAAATTTAGAGAACGACTTATGTCAGACAAGGCATGTTGTTTTTAAAAGCGTCTATCGGAAAATACTAGTCGAGATTGACTAAGGCATATGTGCAGACTAAACCGCTAACAGCATTTCCTAAGAGGACAACAGTTTTACAGCTACATATACGAATCACGTGGCGAATAACTGGCTAGCACCATAACCTACCTACCGTTTATTGCAAACCGAGTGGTTGCACACCCATAACCGTACGGATCATTACGTTTCCATCAGTTAAACGATATGTAAAGTCAACTGACGGAACACAGTTTATGAATGTACATATGGACGCGATGTATTATATTATCGTAGAATTGAGCGCCAGCTTGGAACCAGATTGATAGATCACCCTTCTGAACAGGTTCAGAATAAAGTTGTCATCAGAATAAATGATAGGGGAAAACCAAAAATTGGCAAGCGTCATTGACTCTGAAACTTGAATTTCAGACGCTTGCTGAGATAATGAGAAATATATTTCAGTGGAAGTCACATAATAATTGTCTCTTGTTTCCAGTGTTGAAGGCTGCAACGAAAAATGATTGTTTCCATACATTCTCCTGATAATGAAGTTTTGGTTAGTTCCAAAAAAGTGCGTTATTTTTTAATTTGCAGGCGTATCATCCACATTAAAAACTGTATATTGATGTGAATGCCAGGTATTGTTTCATAAATAAGAACCAAGTCCATCCATTGAAAATGAATTTCGTAGCCTCAAGTGTCTGTTTTTTCAGTGATTTGGGACTACTGATACACTGTGCGAACTGCTTCAGTTAAGAATCGTTTAACTTTGCGAATTTTTCTCCAACGTTCGAGAGTTGGACAATGACCTGAACGAAGACATACTTTGGGCTACTGTATCATCTTCAACCCTTATGTTGCAAAGAACAACCCCAAATGTGAGCATGTTTGAACAGTCTATTACTTAGAACGTACTGAGACTTTAGGAGAATTTCAGTTGAGACCAAAAGTTTCGATAATCTTTTATCGAGTTCACTAAGGAAGAAGATTAATCAAACCAATTGAACATTGTTACTACATCTTTCATCTATCTGAAAATATTCTCTCCAGCTTATTTTGAGGTAAATTTAAGGATGTAATCAAAAATATGATCTGAAAAAGAGAGTAGTTCAAATCTGGCCGTCCTGGTTATGAAACTGGCGTTATATGCATTACATGATTGTCTGGATATTGGACGCGACCGTAGAATTGTATAGAAACTTTCAGCAACAGTCGTCTAAGGGTGATAGTTAGATTGCTCAAGTTAGCATGAACCCAAATCATGGTAATTTAAGGAGTACATCGCTAGTAAACTTCCACAAGAGAAGAATCTTGAGTCAACTTTAGGCAACTGAAATGCGTTTCTTTGATGACGGTTGCAATCAATCTTTATGATTCACAACACGATTAATTCAAACAAGGCTCAACCGCGCACAAACTAAAGATATTCTATTATGGGTACCGAGAAGTAATGGGGGAGGGTTGGCCGCACACGTGCTTTTTACAACAGTTGTCATTTACATCACTTTAGGTTGAAACCAAAATTACGACAAAATAGGGCCGTGATCCTAAACACAACTGGGAACACTGATTATGACGGAAACGTCGACTATACGTATGCTCATGTGTGCCTTCTCTTCTTCCAGGATGGTACCGCCCCACTCTAAATCTACGTGCATCTAGCACGAGTATACAAATTCTCTGGGAGACAATCGATCAACAAATTGCCTTCTACACAGTGATAGTTCTGGAGCATGGAGTAATCAAGACAATTGATCACGTTGACCCACAAATCACCAATATGACAATCAATCACACTAATCCATGTACCATGTACGAATTCAGCGTTGGTGCCAAATCTGAAGCTTCCAATCAATTTTTTGATCTCGGTCACATTCGATATGATGGTGGTGAGTGAACATATCTGTTTACTTCCCGTTTATATTTCACTTAAGTAGTTGATGCTGACTTCTGTTGTAGTTCATCTTAAAAATGTGTCCTATTTGTTCGACATTCTATTCGATCCTTAAAAGTACAGCTTGATTAATTACGGGTTTTGCAGCTTCTGTAAAGTGAATTGGTTTACAAAAGCGTACGGAACAAAGCTGTCGTCTACTCTGATTTTGGTTTATGATAAAACTTCACACAGAGTAAACGTTAAGGCACATGATGAAACTGTAGAAACTCAGTCATGAAACTAATGTATCTGACAAACCTTGACGGCAAGTTAAACCTGTGTTAGCGCTATTGGGCATTTTGTGAAATTCTGATAAATAAATCATTGACCAGTCGATAACGCTGACACTACCCACGAATATTCATTTGTGACTAGTTCACTTTGGTTACTCTGTGATATTCAGAACGAGCTTTATATGTCAACGGCACATACGTGAATCGTTGTCGAAGGGAACAGGTCCAACTTGTGATCAATCCAAACCTTTTGTTCAGTATTATGGATAATCAAACAAACAGCATCAAAACGTCACTTATTTCTACCTAATCGGACAAAACGAGTGTTAATGTGACAGAATGATTACACTCAAAAGCGTTCGTTACGCACAAACAAAATCTTAGTGGACAACACAGCCGTTGAGCAGGTACTTGCTAAGCAAACGGCTTACGAGTGTCACAGCCACAATCAGGGACTTGAGTCGTCAATGTTACAATCAGATCGTTAAAATTGTTTGCTTCTCTTGGGTCTCATACTATACAACAGTCCCTTGATAGCTACTGATAGATTCATTCCAGTTCTCCCCTTCAGTTGAGTTATATTTAGCAATCATCGTTGGCCGTAACATGTTAGGTATCTATTAGTTTAGGATTTGGTTTATACTTTGTCTACAGGGCGCAATTTCTTCTCTACTAGTGTTTCGTTGACAAGAATGTAAATAACCGTGTGTACTACTTGGTCAGAGAGCGTAACAGCTTTTCCAGATGTGTACGATCACCATGGATATATGTGTTCTGTCTTTGCCGTGAATCAAAGATAGCTCAGATTTGCCACACTTTGTCCACACACAGTTGGTTGCGAAACAGACAAATGATAAACAGAATGTCGCTCATCTGGGGTAGGTTATAATCATCTCATCATCATCATCATAGACAGCAATACATTAGTGGTTTACACTAATGCTCAAATGCCACACAACCATGAAGAAACAGCAAACCCTATATAGAAAGAGAGAACGAAAAAGAAGGGGACGGGAAGGGACCTAACTACTGAAAATAACTACGTCCATATTCAAACATTCGGCATCAAGGTGCCTACACCTTGCAAACAACACAACCGAGCTGCAAGTGAGAGTAAGGCGTCATCAGCGATACAGCTTCCTTACGGCTTTCACTGCACCGCGTCATTAAATGCACTCACTTCACAGACA
>QNGE01000619.1:75036-98694 GCA_008508345.1 Paragonimus westermani
ACGTCAAGGTCCAGTCTCACCGTGACGGGTTATAATCATCTCCGATATGTTCACAGAGTTCAAAGTATAGTTGTCGGTAACCCGTAGACTTGTTGATTACCAGATCTTCCGAACAAAGGTTGCCATTCAGTGGTAGGTTGTAACAAACCTATAGAAGTCGTAATACTGAGATTCATAAATCTTGAGCTTACTGCTGTAGAGTAGGTTGCTACATGCTCTGTGTTCCCTCTGAGTGTAAGCGATGTTTGAATTAATTCCAAAAATACTGTGCTTATATCAGTTTCTGTTCTGAACAGTTTCAAACTACATTTGTAGTTCGAGGCCAGTGATAGAAAATTTTAAATATGTCACTCTTAACTAGGTTTTTTAACTCCCCTTCATATACAGTCCAATCACTAACTTTTGTCATTAATTTACATCGTTTGTTTCAGGCGTTCCAGCTATACCAAATGTGACTTACCTTGGTGGTGCAGGAGTTCAGGTGCGGTGGACCACAAATCCATATTGCACACCTGATTTCATTCATGTGCACTTTCGAGAACCAGAAGGCATTGGGCTCATGAAGATCGTACCGGGAACGGACGAAACCACAGTACTTACCGGGGTAAAACAGTGCGTCCCGTATGCGATTCAACTGGGTTTCAGTTATACAAACGGAAAAGAATACCTTTCAGAAACTGTGAATATGACATTCTTATCAGGTAGTTTATTTGGAACCGAATGCGGTATCATGCCATTTGCTGTTCTAAGTAGGTCCTACACTGAATGGTGCACTTAGGTTAGAGTAGTTTCACACCACTGAGTTTACTGGTTTCTTGTTAGTGTGGTACTTCCGTCAAACTCAGTGCACACTGCTTTACAGCTAGCCCTCTTACGGGGCGTACTGTAAGTCAGTGTAATGAGTTTACCACACATCTTGCCCTGACACTTAGCAATAAGAGGTTAAGTACTGAAGATGGATCTTTAGGAATCATGCATAGTTTTGATTGCGTTGTCTTATTAGTGATGTCAAAGTTGCTTGCTAGTGGCTAAACATGGCTGATGGAAGATGACCACAACACAGTTAACATAGCAATAAAAAATTTTGTATCACAAATTACAACAATCGTGAATCCCGTTCACTTGACCGATGTCTTCCTTACCCAAAGTTCCATGGCTTCAGGCTAACGCGGTCTGGATGCCGCCAGAAGAAAAGTTGAGTCTACGGAAGAAATTTCATTTACTAGCTTCTCCCACCGTAAAACAGACAGACTTCAAACAGGACAAATCAAAAGGTTAAGAGAAGGAACGTTGAGTAATCGTTTTCACAAATGCAAACCAGTCACAAAAAGTCAAATATAAACGTGAAATTCCATCAGCCCTGAGATATGAAACATGCGTTGAAACTGTTGGATGCTACTGCTGATAATAACGACTGGGACCGTGAAGTGTTAGAGAATGCAACATACGATAAAGGTAAGCGCTCCGGTTTATTATGCAGCACGGAAATAGGATGCAGTACCTAGAGCAGCTCACTAGTATTGGGATTTGTTCTGATGTTGCAGCGAAAAATAACTTGCATCGCTACACTGGTACTGCGGCAAAAATTCTCATATTACAAGAATTTTATAATTTTTGAATCACTGGATGTGAACTCGCTACGTATTGAAGTTTAAACGATGTTTTCTAACACTGCTTTCCAGATGGTACATTTCACAATGCTCCAAAGCTTTCAGTCGATCAAAATGGCTCACTATTGGTCCAGTGGTTGATGCGACCCGACTGTGTTGTGAATCACACAATCGTGATGGTAGAAACCAACGGTCGACAGGCTAAAGCGCACAGGGTAGTTGGTGATCAGTCGCTGATCCGCTTGGACGACCTGGAACACTGCGCATTTCACACAGTGTACGTGACCATTCAGTACGAAAGCGGCCTGGTGGAAAGGACACACTCAAGTGAAATTAATACATTTATGAGTAAGCAGGCATACATTACCACCAATCGCTCTAAATGACTTCTAATGAATGAATGCTGCTGGAACTGCAAGTTGACACCAAAATATTCTGTTTGCCCATCATATTTGTTGTGCCTAGAGCTCGGGACGATTCCTGCCGTTAAAACATGAAAGTTTTATCGCCGAAAGCAATTGCAATTCACTGTCAGGTTAACAATTACAGTTTGCTCATAAAATATAAATAAGTGCCAACTGAATAGGCGATACTACAATTTTGGAAACGTTACAGAGAAGCTTCGTATTTACCGTGTTTCCATAGGAAGTTATTCGGTGGTCATCTTCAACATATGAATGTAGGACCCCCGTAAATAATTCCTTAATATTTTTAGTTGTGAAACGATTGGTTCCCTTGAGAAGTTTGGGCAAAGCGGTTAAAACACGGAAATTGATAGACGCAAGCATTTGTAATGACTCATCAGTACAAAATTTACAATAAGTTAGATGGGTTTTTAGAACAAACAAGTAGAAGGGTAGATAATCAATGGGCGGTTTAGTCCAGAGAATGGTCAAGTTCATGAACAGTTGTTTCTGAACATAAAGAGCTGCTTTAAGTCGATTGACTGCAACTGCGTCAGCAGACCTTAAGAATCTCGGGTTAGAATGACGCAATAGGATTCTGAATGCACAAGATAGACCGATAGCGTGACCGACGGTCACGACGGGTCTGGCAACCGAGGAACTCGCTGTTTACGCGTTTCATCAACATCGCCATACCCCGGTAACACAGACTTCTGCACCCATTTGGGTAAATGTTTTTTTATTCTGGAGCTCAAACGTCTCTCGGTTCCGTCTACGTAACTTTCTCCACAGTTACCTACAAACTGAAAACACAGTGTGAATTGACACCGATTGGCTGATCTCCTTTGATTGAAAACATTGGTAAATTCTGAGTCCGAGCGATTACACGGAGTTCAGTTGCATTGAACGTTCGCTAAATTGAATTTCTCAACCGCTGTCTTGTTCTGTGAATGATAGAATCACCTTCAAGAAGCAGCTCTATGGAGACCTTCTTGTTCTCTACAGTGACCACCTCTTCGGGTGATACTTCTTGTCTACTGTGTCTATCCATGGAGCTTCTGGGGGTAAGCATTTGATTGTAGGACAGAAGTAAGCAGGTCTAGTTCTTCCGCAAGGTTGTCGTGCGTACACATTCGCCTTGCTCGTGTAATTCGAGTATTTATTAGTGTTCGTTTTTATTGGACCGGTGTGAGGCTGCTGTAGTTTAGGTATTGACCTGACCAACTGAGCTCCCTATGAACGGTTCTTCCAACCGAGCCATCTTCCCGACGACTTATTACGACATCTAGAAATGGTAGACAGTTGTCAACCTCACATTCACAAGTGTTCTTCAAATTGGGATGACAACTATTTGAACTTTTCAGAAGGTTATCTATCATCTGTTTAGATCGACTGGAAACTAGTGTCGTCGACGTGAAGCTTGTAATATGACAAGATTTCTATCACCTTATCTAGCTGTTGTCCAACTATTAGCATAAATGAGTCTGCTAAGATGAGACTTAGTGGCCTTCCCGTGGCTACTGCGTCTACTTAACTGTAGGACTGCTCGAGAAAATTACAACTGACATTCTCTGTCCAGAGCAGCAAATTTTCCTTCAATATGTTGGTAGGAAGCGACAACGAAATTTGACTCATTTCAACGAGCTCACAAATGTAGCCAGACGTTTTGTGCAGCGAAACTCTTTTTAATAGTGACTGAAATACTGCAGAGCACAACAGTTCGTAAGCAATATTGACTCCGTCCAGGTCACTGATCCATTGGGAGGAATCTTTATTAGAGTGTGTCTAAAGTTTTTGTTTCACTGAGGTCAGAATAACGATCAGTCAGCGTGCTAATTTTTGTGGTAAGGTGAGTTTTCATTGTCAGAATTGGCCTAAGTGGCATCCCAAACTTGTGTCTTCGGTAGGCTGTGAATTTGGGATGCTGACGGTACACATGGCTTAAAAGATTTATACGTTACTTCACGGAAAATCCTCGACTGTAAGAACAGATATAGGTGTTGTCTTACGCAGCCTTCTATCTCCTTAACATTGTCCACTCTGTACTCGCCGAAACTTTGTTTGGCCATCCAATATGGATACCATCTTCTGTACATAGGCATACTTGTCTAAAATGACGACCCCGGAACCCTTATCAGGCTTAAGTATAACCACGTTTTTCGACTTAAATTCTCCTAATGATTGAAGGTGTTGCCTCGTGATAGCACACCGACTATTTATTGGAGTCCTGGTAAACCCATAAGCTATATCAGTGAACTAAGTCTTTAAGCAACCTAGATTGTCAGCACTAGTTCGTCGAAGATCAGATAATTGATCAATATGATTCTCAAACGAGGCTTCAACACAAATATGATCAGCCTTATTTGATGGCATTTTATAATCAAGACCTAAACCTAACGCTTCTAGTTAAAATGAATCCAACTGTATTGAAGAACAGTTCAGCACGTACTTACTAGGATCCGGCGGAAATTGTTCAACACTGTGCTTCGTACATGACTTCCGCGACCGATTGACACAAGTCTTCTTTGTACGATCGATAATCTTCTTACAGAAAAGTGTGAGAATGGTACGACAGCAGTGTCAAATTTTCGACGACGGATAAAAGGCGGAAATGTGTCTGACACAAACAAGCTAGTCGCATTTTACCAGTTTTAATGTAGAAAGTAGCAATACGTTTATTTTAATTGTTTTTCTCATGTACTGTGAGATGGTTTGAATAATTATGTACCATTTATCTGGAATTTTCCAGACTTACCCATCGCGGAGTCTGAATGCACGTATACTTGTGTTTACTAATCCACGTCATCCGAAGAATGCAACGTAACTCCTCTATGCCTATAAACTAATCAAGATCTGAAACACGCGCAATGCTATAGCTATCAAATTGACCATCGCTTACATTCGATAGCAGTTTGCATTCACTTAGGCTTCCCAGCCGGCTTATTTCGAGAAGCACCATGCCCGAGTTCCATTTATGTTATAGCTCATCGGTGATATATCTCACTGTCCCCTGAGAGTGGAAGTGCAGACACACGTTCATGAATCAGTCGTGTTCACCACGACTTCAACGACCTCACCTGTTAGAAGCGACCCAACTGATATATCTGAGTCCTCAACAATTCTGTTTGTGAATAGTGACTGTCCTGATGGGAGACTGCGAAAAACCTGCTAACCCTAGCCGACAATCCCATAATTCAAACCTTCGATTTAAGTGGAAGTCGTCAGGTCATCTAAACGTCATTGTTTTTCAATTGTGGTATCAAAAGACGTACGACTGCTGAGGAAAAGGAGAATACGTAAAGATTATCTGTGATCTGTTCTGTTGTACGGTTCGGAAACGTGATTTTCTCGTTACGAAGACCTCATAAGAATCCAAACTGGCCAACAATGTTTTCTGCTCTCGTTGACCGGCATTAGACAAGATGTTTGCATGGGCAGTACTTATAGCGGCCACCGCAAATACAGAGGAACTTCGTGCATACGGTTGATTGAGCAGTTGGTTCGTGTACTTGTTCCGCATTCCACGCAAGTACTTTAAGCACCGGGCATCGGTTACCGAGATCGAAAACGGTAGGCTGAAATCACGAGTGTCTTACAATGACGTGATCAAGAAGTATAATGATTTTGACAAATCCATTGAGTTCTGACGGCAGGCATGGCACGCCTGATGGGAAAACATTGTGACCACATCAGCCGCCGGTTGTAAAACCTATCTGGTGTGGTAATTTATCGCGGCTAGCAACGTGTGCGTGTGCAACAATGTTTTATTTCAGTCTAAATCTATCCAGTTTTGTCTCCGTTCATTAAGAAACATCTGTTTGAGCGATCGTAGTGACCACTTGGGGAGTTGGTCATTAACGGCGTGCGAAAGAAATGTTAAACAACTACCGTACACTGAAAATTCCGTGTGAAACAGTCATTAGAAAAATTTATGGATTTGAAATTATCCACTAAAAATTTAGTTCACGTGAGGCCAAGCCGTGTGACTATAGTGTTTAACGTTATTTTACCAAATGGATTGAGAAGAACACAGTGCTACAAGAAAGATGCAACAATAAGTGTTGCAGCAATTGCGGGTGGTTTTCCTCAAGTATGTTTTGGCTGAAATCGCGTTAACAAGAGAACATTAGTGTTTACCACACTTAGATCAACTTGTTTTGCGTGTGAACGGGTTGGTCGAATCCGCTGCTCATCAAGACGGTGCAACACTGATGTAGATTAGAATCGTCTACGTCTGGTACTATGTATCAATCCACTGCTCGCTACAGACAGAGGTTTGCTATTACTGAGATCGACGTAAGCGTGTTGGGTGTGAATGGTGAGGCTTTCGGTACAGTATCGCTCCATGCAGAAAGGCAGACTCTTGTGAGTCGCGTGAACGTGATCAAATACATACACCGCGCTCCACTGGCAGGGCATGCGACACGATTCCAAACAGCTTTTGAACTCACTACTCTGAACTCGTTAGTAATCAGTCACACATATCTGTTGTAAAACGACCTAACTACAGGCCAGAGGCTGTCACTGAAATGTTTCAAAATGTAATAACACGGCTGCTATAATGCAAATCAATTGGTGCAACTCCTTCGAATACTTAAGGGGACGACAGTGCAGTTGATCATTTTGAAGATTTACTCCAACTTGAAAAAGATAACGCTGACAGCTCTTGTATAAGATTACTTATTAACTTGCGTCCATACTAACTGATAAATAGAATTTCTATTTCAGGACGCTGTACGCTATAAGCTTATGTTATGTGGAGCAAACCGCAGACATTAGTGAATATTACTTTTCTGCTTCAAAAATATCATGTCACTGAAACAGCCATTTTTTATCTACATAGAACAAAAAACTCGTCTTTTACATATCTCCATATGAAGCACAGATGAATGAGTACCGGAACGCAATTAGTCTGTTCATTGAAACCACTGGATTCAAGTGCCAAGTGTTCGGTCACGTAGTGAGATGAAATACATCAGTGTTCGTTGGATATGGAGCCAGACATTTGTGTTTCGGTCTGATGAAGACTACCAGACAGAACCTCATGATGTTCATTGATCCTCTTCGGAATTACGCATGTGGGTAGAACCAAAAAAGAAACGGCGTAGATACTTGAAGACAGATAAGTGCGCAAAAATTCTTTCTCTACGGCCACTGAATCATGCAAGTCCGAAAATGGCAGCCGCGTTCTTCACCACGCATAGCTTAGTGATAATAAATTCCGAGTTTCACATTGTTACTCATGAATTATGATAACAGGTTGGACGGTTCGTGACTCCCATCAATCTGCAACTTGTTGCGTTAATTATGCGTTTACTGTTTGTTAAGTCATATCTGGTAACTTGGATTTTCATATATTTCAACGATTTTCGTGCGACAGCCAGTAGAACGGGTTTGCGTAGGGAAATACTCACTAGTAAGCTTTTAAGAGATGAACAGCTAGCATTTTGCTCAAAGGCAATACATTTAAACGGTAACACGATCTACTGTATCTTATACAATTATGAAACAAATATTTTGCGGTAAATTTTCGAAGGAAATTTCCAGTTTTTGGTTACTAAGTTAGTGTTATTTTATTGCTGATTGAGAAGCTCATTCACAACTGGTGACGCTTTTGTTAATCAAGTTTACATCTTTAAATCTTTGAGGTTAAACTAGTTGTCCGGAGGACTGCCTAACGTACGGGCCTAATTAGTGTGTAAAATACTTATGAAATGACGTAAACAGTTATATTATCAGTTATATTACCCAAACGTTTATATTCAAGATATCACGATCAATCAGTTGTCCGACAACAAAGTAATGAACTCGTCAATTTTTTCTGAATTCATCCATTCGAATATATTACAACTCTTATGGGTTCTTAAGTAAATAGAGTGCATTTCAAATTTTCCAAAACTACAGAAACAATCGGTTTGGGGAAAATCAAAACGTATATTGTTGATGACGAACTTTTGGCTGATTGGAAATCTGTTCACACATGCCACATACTTGGATACCGAATTGACGTGGTGAATCTAGTGATGGGTGAGACGAAAACCCATTTCATTTCTGGGACAGAATACCGCATACCGATCAGTGAATGCGTGAAAAATTGTCAACTTTTGGTCAGTGCCATATTAGTTGACGCAATGGTTCCAATTACAACACTGATAGATGTTCGACTGAAACGAGGTATTTCACTATTCAATTGCTTGTTACATTATCCGATAGTTCCGAAATTTGCCACTCTATATAATGAGGTGTGATCTCATGATTTTAGAACAGAGTTTCTCCAACCACAGAATGTTAGCATTCGAAGTAGAAACTTTGAAGTTATTAAATTACATATAACCCAGAATACACCACGAATCATTTTTCGCTGTGTACAAGTGCGAAATAGAAATTAGCCTTCTAATTGCGAATAAGTACTTTAAATATTGGTGTATTATAGTGAACCCCACATCTGGAGGACAGCTTGGAACAACAAAGTCACTGACAAGAAAATATAATGATTCGCACTCGGATTTAGTCTAACGACCCAGATTTTCATTTCTCAACCGATAATTTTACATTAGATATACAGAAAACTTCACGTTACTAACCTTGTACATTGAATGAAATATTTTCAACTATGTACTTGCCTTACTGTGACAACAGTTAGAATAGAAATATTTTTTGAAATAAATTTCGAAAGTTATTGCTTTAGTCAGAGAATTTCATTCCACTGTCTAATTTGAGTATTGAATCTTTCTATGGTACATAACCACGTGTTACACAAAATACTACGCTGCGTTTTCCCACGGGGTAAGAGGGATGACAGTTTTTGTGGAAAAAATTTAACCATCTATGAAAATTCTTTGACCGTATCTAGACTCTGGAACAATGACAGACCCTTTCCCCCTTGAACCTTATAATTTTGCGGGCCATTTACTTCCTCCCTAAGCTATTTCTCTCTGGCTACGGAGGTAGTCCAATTATTACACTTCACCCCATCATGAGCTGGGCACTGATGAGCAGTTTCTGAACTATACTGTTTCAGTAATGGACACATCTGTTCTCTTTTGCATGGTTTAGCCTAAGCAACTCTTGTCTTGTAATGCTGTGTCACTCTCTGTGTTCCGTAACCATGGTTTTTGTTAACATTTTTTTGCATTGACTCGTTAGCATTACAGATCCACCAGGTAGAATAGGATAATTTGAAGTGTACACAGTTACGAGTGCGCAAATCACATCCTATTTGTAGCAGGTTTACGAAGAATATTTTTTTCGTTTGTCTAGTCAATAAATTGTTAATCTGATTTTATTCACCACCTTTCAGTGCCTGCTCAACCAAGACCACCGCTCGTTAGATGTGAAGGAGCGATGCTGTTTGTTTGGTGGACTGAGCAAAATCTAGATTCCACCATTCAGTCATATAAATTGTCTGTGAATGATTCCCAGAAAAATACGAGAACCTTTGAAATAAAACACCCCAGGAACTCCATATTATTGGACAGCGTTAAGAAGAATGACGTTCACTCACTGAGCCTTCGAGCTATCAATGAAAATGGGGAGAGTCAGCCATCCTTGACTGTGCAGTGCAACTGGGATGACTGATGTTCGTTTCTAGAATCGGTCAAAGAATGGTCAAGTAGAATTCCACAAAAAACGTTGAAATCCAATAAACATTTGTAGTAAACTAAAAACTACACCTGATGTTTTAATATTATTCACACAATATAAGACGGGATCCTTTTCAGTGTGATCATCATGATTATTCTACTACGACAGTCACCATAATTTTTACCTGTGTTGATAATAATCACCGATGCTTGTTCTTTACGAATGTTATGGTTATTTTACCCAAATTCTTCAAATATACGTGTTTATTAACAGTAAACTGGGTAAAAAGTGGTTACTACTGTACAGTGTATAAAAGTTGGTTATCAGAATCTGAACTGGAATGAGCTCGAATAAAGTCACACAGACAGTAGGCTGTAGTATGGAATAAATTGATCAAAACTGTCAGTAAGAAGTGTCATCGAAAGGTTTTTTGCTATGGCGTTTGGGGTAACATTACCATCCCTCGCCACCGACACTCTACATCACATGGTTCCATTGACATGACATCGAGGTTTCTCCAAAGGATATATTTTTTACCGATTCCGCCTTTAATTCTTACCACCATCAACCCAGGGTGTTCACTTGTTTCTTTGATTGACAGCGCATTTTTTCAGACTAAATTGTCCGAACTGTCTGGTTGAACTCAGTACGGCCAGTTCATAAGCACGGGATATGAAACTGGACGCTGGGTAACCGAACGGTGTTTGCGTCACATTTGTAAGTTAATGCGAATGACATTCGTGATTGTAGCTGCCTTTCATACTGGACTGACATGAAAGGCAAATCAGAACTCAGAAGCAGAATTATAGACCAGATCTCGCTTGCTCTGTAACTACAATGACAGTAGACCACTAGGTCAGTCCGAATGTTCAGAATAAATAGAGAAGCAGAAACGCAAGTGAATAAAATAGCCGCTGTCGACAGGACACCGTTAAGGATAGCAACATTTCACTGAAACATGTCGTCTTTCTTCGAATAGTGCTAACTGAGTCATTTATATGAGTAGTTCACATAGTGACTACAGTTATCACAAGCTTGATCGATATTGTGTTTGTGCCATCCCGCTTACATCACCAAACCACGGACGAATAATTCGTTTTCATCCGTGTGACCCGCACGAATTAGACATTCTATGTTCACACAATCACTAACCCATAAAATATATAGCGCTTTTAATCGATTTTACACTGAGTTGACTTGCCATTAAATTATGCTACCAAGTCTTCTGTTCTTATTGTTCCGGCTGGAGGGCAAATGAGGTGAATGTGACATGCTTTGGCGTTGTGTCTGTAAGCGGAATTAATTCATTCGTTATCGCGAAAGGTCAACACGCATGCAAAAAATTTCCTTGAATGAGGTGAGTCACATTTCGACAAAAAACTCTGTTAAAAACCAGGTCACATGTAATAAGCAATAGAAGTGCGTGAAGAAGGCTTCATGTAATTAGTTTCATATATGCTGATTAAAAATCAACCACGAAACGAAAATTGTCATCACCGAATGACTAATGAAGCAATTCTTGCACACTACTTGCGAATACTGTCAATATTAACAATTGCGTCACGCCTACAGGGTTGTAGAAGTAGAAGTTACGGTAAAAATTGCCCGGTAGTAATCCAAGATATATTCATTCTATCAGTATGAAAGACTTTTTTCAGGTCGTCTACTGAGTTCCACGAATGGTGGACTTTCAATGGCTGACCGTTATCGGGGACATTAGTGATCGATTTGTCAAACCTGACTTCTGCGCCCAAACGTTTTTTTAGGACATTCACTCTCTTCAGGTTCACATTAATCTCATCACTCATGAGAGCGTTTGCTTGGCTGTTAGCAAAACACAGTCCTTAAGCTTTATGGACAGATTAGTTTACTTAACTTGGCTACTGTTTTCATATTTATTGTGATGAGTTGCCTGATACTGACAAACATATGAAACGAGTCCGAGCCGCCACATCGTTTTCCTCACCATTACATCTCACCTGCCTAATTTCAGTTAAATCCAATGCACGATGCTAGTTTTCACACTAGAAAATGTTAGGTTAATGAAGATAATTGTTGATTCACTGACGGGTCTAACATAACTAGCGGCAGAATGGTTCTCACTTCTACACAGTGTTTGATGGAGCAACAGCAACAACTGAAATCCAGTGTCAACTAGCGCGTGCAAGTAGTCGTCATATGGTTCAAAGACAAGTACATGTACTGGCTTGACTAGTGGTGAGGTGAACAACAAAGCAAGACATTAAAAGTCTTGCTGCCAACACACTGGTGTGACGAGACTGCAGGGTTACTGCACAAGTCACCTAAAATCCAGGAAGATCACTAGAACGATTAATATTGGTATATAGATCTCTATCCACTAATTTTAATGTTGACAACCGAGACCTTTGTGTGAAAGCGAGTAGAACGACCTACAAATGATGAGATATGTACCACTGCTGCTGTAATTGATTGGCTAAAGTAACGGCACACGATACATTCAGAGATTCAACTACTCAGCCAAAAGGAGGTTCAAAGTTCAAGCATAAACAATTTTGTTTTTCAAAACATCAATGAACATGACGTGAAAGAGTCCACATTTTATTCCTTAGTAAGTTCATCATTGTACACAACCGAGCAGTCACTGGTGACATCGGGATCGACTGCCCCGAGCTCCTGGTGTGGATTCGTACCTTAGGTGGTAGAGCGCTTGCCGCGTTGAGACATGCTGTGTCTGCCTCTGGTTCGAATCCATCCGATGCCCTGACTTTTCACAGTTGTGTCTCAACTAAAATGTCATCCGTGTTACTCATGAACTTCGAAAGTCAGAGATATGCACACTGACCTTTAGATGCGAAGGAAGTTCTCAATTTGAAGAGTTAACTGAGAAACATCACTGCTGAGTTATTCGAAGTTATACAATTTTTCCACATTCAAAGTACTGCGAAATCGGTTATTCGTACTGACGTTTATAAAAAATCGCGCTGTGATATTGTTACAAACCTCCGAAAGAGGATACGTTAGGTCAACCCCTGTATTGAACTGCGTTCGGAAGAATTCAACTTTTCCTCTCTGTGACAATAAACGGGAAGCCCTGGCCTCGGGAACATCACGGCTATTGTCCCCAAATTGAGCCAAAAGACGAGTGGGGAAAGCCACATTTTCCCGCTCCAGGACGTGTGCAACGGCGATAAACATGCAGAGTGTTGTTATAATTCATGTTGATATTTAAATCTCCTCATCTCAGATGACTGAAAGAGGGTTACCAAAAATAATGGTTAAGGTCATTAAGCCACTAACGGGCATGAAGTAATATAGTTCGAACCGATAGGAAAACAGCGAAAGTTACTTCAGGACTGTTCAGAGAGTTTCCTTTCATTCTAATTGTGGAACGACTTCCCGAGAAAGGCAGCAGTTTTCGATGAAAAATGGGCTAAACTAACAAACTTTACGGATTTTTCACCCAACATAATAGCTGTGTGTCACCTTAATCATCGTGTGTTTGATTGCAGTTCTCGTAGTTAGACAGATTTCCATTTTGCCCTTTTCAAAAAATGCGCTACACCTGGATTTAGCTTTTGCTATATTTCATCAGTAGTGTATATTTGTGACGTCATGGCATCCCATTTTTCCCGTCCAAAACCACAGTTTTCTTTAGGAAGATAATTTTACATAATCAGAGTGAGCCGAAATTTCCAGAATAATCGGGAGATAACCATCAGTTTTTTACTCGTTCGCTATTCCTCTTGATGTCTTGATAGTCCTAACCACTATTTCTAGTAGATATTTTCCAGTCGTTTGATTCAAGGATGTTTGAAGGCCACCGTGCATCATATAAATCTCCTGCACTACTCAACCTCTTGCACATGTTTTGAAATGGAACGGAGAGACTTCACACTCGTCGTTGGATTTGACTTGGGAGCAATTTGCGGTGACAGTCAAGTTAATCTCGGGACCAAGGTCCGATTTCTGTCAAGCGCATCACTAATCCATGAACGATCCAGCGTATCTTTTTGGGGGTTTATAACAACTGACACGGTCGGGATTTGGACCTCAGACACTGCTTTGTAATACAACCGTGTTGACCATCACGGCATTCATCTCGCACAAGGTACGAACTAGTTATGCGACTGAAAGGGGTTGGCTACACAGTCTACCTGAAGGCCCAAGCTCAGAACCAATGGGGGTTATGTTCAGGTTAAAATCATCCAAATCTTCGAGTTCTCATCCGTAAGCCATCGATGAGTTTATGTTGGGGCGCTTTCACTTCCATGGGATCTAAACCACAAACCTCGTTTAATGACCGAACTAGCGCCTTATTCAATTACATCATGCCAACGACCAATTTTGATTCACTAGTTAAACCAGGTGCCAGACCTGAGACAAGTCAGGCCGGTTGAAAGCACCCAAAACATTTTTTGTTTGAAATTCACTCACACTGCTTAGCTCTATTGTGTCCCACGTGATATTGTCTATACTGAGATTTTCAGCGTCAGTTTTCTATTTACGAATTGCAGCAAACAAACGGTAGGTTGATATCGCACGATCTAAGTCCGGACGAACAGTCGGTCACCTAATCAGCCATATCCGGTGTTAATCATGAATGCGGACTTGGATGGGAAACTTATTACACTAGTCTCATTTGGTGGCGGTTCTAAACCTGTAGCCACAGAGAAACTACCAGGAGGTGGGTAGAACAACAGATCACGCAAGCACTTAACATCATAACATTGACATAACCAAGGAGCTCGTTTCGTCCATTGGATGTCACTTAAATGACGTATTACCGGATTGATCTGAAAGCAGCACAACAAAGTACTGAACCATCTCGAAGCAATTGCAACCTGTGCTTCCAAATACATGTTGCTCATTCAGAAACTATTTGTAAAGTTATCATATAGTGACTGATTGCAAAGCACAGTATTCTGTTCTCGTTTGCCATCTCGGTCATCTGTCCAGGAGGACAGGTAGACATTTCATTTCATGAACCCATGGAAAAGCTGCAAAATTCATCCAGATATAAGTCGTCTGATATCAACACTGCTTCTCTCTGTTTATGGTTAGACACCACTGAGGGTAGATAAGGGTTGCAGTTCAAGTCTATGTGGTCGACAATAACAATCTCAAGAGGCCTAACAACGAAAAATTTCGGCTTCAACTAGAAGCAAACCAATGACAGATACAGTATGTCCGAACGCGTGAAGCGCCCCACCGTCTAGCCTATTCTGTCATAATTGTGATGCAATTTCAATGCTCAACAGTAAACTTGCTGGTTTCTAATGTGATGTGTTTGAAAACTCCCGCATCGGCAGTGAAGCCCATTGGTCATTTGATGGAATTCATATAAGGCATGAGTAGAGTTGGTAATGAAGTTTAACTGTGAGCTTTATGAGTTCTGGGCACAGTTCCTTACGTCAGGTAGTAGAGTGCTCGCCTCGGCTGGATATGGTGCCTCGGGCACTGGTTCGAGTCAAGCCGAGCCTGGGATTTCACGCACTTTTTCCTTTCTACATTCCAATAACTCTGCGCAACTGCCCACTGCCATAGTGATCTATTTATAGCTTTCTATACAGGCTTCCTTAAAGTCACACGCACGAGCAACATTACAAAGTTAATCAGTGTATGAAATGAGTGTAAAAGTTGTACCCACTCTATGAACAATTACCAATAAATGTCAAATCGTGTTAACCTGATTCTACCACTATCTGAAAATGCAAGACTTTTATATGGACTAACAGTTCCACATCTCTTTAATGAGCAAAGTTTGAACAGCCTGATTTTTGTGCCGAATGGGCTAAGTTTGTGTAAACACAGCACGGCTTCCCTATCAGTCAGCATTGTTCAGATAGGATAATATATAAGACCACGAACCAAATCAGGAATGGGATGAGGTCAGACCGACTTGATGCTACCAAAAGAGATAAAAACCGCTTGCCTGTCAGTCCACAAGATGGTGCTATCCTATTACGTGGCGGGGCGTTCAAATGACAAGTACAAAATGTGTCCTACACTGTAACAGTACACATACCCTGAACAGTTGAATTCCAAAAGATAGTTCGATGTGTATGGAATAACGGCGTTTTGAACAACGCGGCGTGTGCACGCAAGTCAATGAACCCGCTGCAGAATATTTTTGTTAGAAGAGCCCAGGAATATTAAATTCGGATGGGAAACCGTATAAACAAGTTCACATGGGTTTAGAATAGTTTGTATGCAGTTAACTTTGTGAACTTGCGGTTCCAATCGTGGACAAGCTTGCCTATCGGGGTATGTACTTTCAGAGCCCCCCATTTCTCTTGAAGTTTCGCGTAAAGTTGGTGGGCACGGACTGCTACACGGACTATTAACACGGTGCTATCATTGGAATTTAGTAAATAAGGACTGTTGAGTGGACGTCGACAGAAAATAAGCGTGGCCATCATGAATGAGACAAGTTTCAGTAGCCGCGTCCTGATGACTGCTAGCACGCTGTTACTGTGTTGTGAAGTTTCAGACTTTTGGCTGATGCGACACAACTGCAGTATCTGTGAACTGGAATATTGGCTGTTTCAAAAACGACACTTCACTCTTCTCATGGATAATGGTCTTCCTCAGGGTCGTCGGCATCTTGTAGCTACTACAATACAATGCTCGTACACGTTGATTATACAGGAATAGAGGTATAATGAACTATTGTCCGTACCTCTCTGAATGGGCAATGCACAGACCCCCGCCATCACGTAAAGAAGAAAATTTCTTGCAAGCTGCATCCGCAAATTTTGAACTGCAGAAAAACTGTCATCCCGCTATTTAAATGCCCCTGGAAACGTCCCTCGAATGTCATTGGAGCACAGCATTTGGTGACGACAAGTGTCGATCCAACAGTGCCCACCTGTACAGAGGCATGCACGATTAGAACTAAGTAATCTCTGATTCACCGGGTTGAAATTGCTTTGATGGTTTCCTTAGGAGAGCCGGAGCCATCTGCGAATTGTTGCTTATAATGTTGCCTCCGATGATTTTTCCATCTCCTTGTGCCCCACCACTAATATCAGTTGATAGAAGAGAGCGGAATTTAATTGCTGACGATGTGGCTCAGTCTACTCTTATGGTCCTAGGGATGCCGGATTTACTCCATTAGACATCTTTTTTAAGTCCCTGATAAGCGATTCCGAATGCTTGCTCCTCTCCCCAGTTAATGGAAATGTCGAAAACCTCTTACGATGAGGCTGGTAGTGAGGAGAGAATAAATCTGCTGGTAATAACAACCTTGAAGGTAATATGCATAATGGTTTTTCGACACAGGTCAGCCACTCCGTGTGGGACATACATTTGCTAATTTGTTGGACAGCCTTAATTCGTGCAACTTTGTGTAAGAGCGCTCGAGACGAATACTCAGGGCCCCACTCAGGTGAACGAATACGTTGAAGTCCTTTCTACACCCTAAGCCATTGACGGAAGTCTTAGGAGCTTGGTTATAAATGAAGTTAGTAGGAGGGCTACAGGGGCTCATTGCGAGACACGGTAACAAAAAGGAAGTGGGCGGGTATGTCTGGCGCATTCACAGAATTAGTAAGAAAGTTAAATTTTAAATGAAGAAACGTCTAAAAGCCGTTACATAAGATGAATGGATGCCTATTTCAGCCCTAAGAAGGGGGTTGTGACAAGCATGATTGAAAGCTTTGGAAATTTTCATGTTGACAAATAAATTCGTCAGAATGCTGGAGTGAATAAGACAACTAACGATGTAAGGAGTGGAATGTATTTCATATCAGCTGCCACAGGAAAGGGGATCAAAATGGTGGCGTTCATCCGAAACATTGCGATAGAAATTGTGAAGAAGTTTGTGATAAAAAGTAATGCGAAAGTCTGAACATGGTGAACGGAATGATGACTTTGAAGTAAGGGCCACCCAAGCAGTGCTCAAGTTTGCAATAAGGTGTTTTGCATTGACGAATAATTTGAAGACAGCCGAAAGCTAATTCGGTCAACATAATATGTAGCCGGGTATATTCAGGAGGTTTTAATCTGGTACAGAACCTGTCGGTTGGCTGATTGCTCTGGATATCTTGGTGAGTGTTATGGGAGTCACACATCCATATAAATAACGGAGAGGCAGTTGACTAGACGTTTGTTGTTGATGTGACTGCCTTTCTGTGGCGTGTCCCAGCAGTCTCTATCGAGGTGTCTATCAAGGTTTGCTTTGCGTCATCGCACATGGGGGACGGCGGTGGCGACATCTTTACGAAAATTTTTGTAAAGAACATGAATATGCCTACATGTAATCGGGGTAACTAGTTGTTGTTGTGAGCTGTTTGTCCCTGTGTTTGCGACCATGTCTACGACCGCTTTAGTCGTGCAACTTGGTTTAGGTTTCATTTGATCGTACTGATATCCTCTAGGGCGATTAGCTTCATGGTGCTTCAAACTTCAAAAAGGCAGCCATTCGTTAACGCCTTTGTTTCAGTGACCAACGTTTAGCTGACTGTGTCGATTCTGTTCAGACCATTTACTACTAAAATTGAATCTGCAGTTTTGGACAGGCAACCATCTAAATATCGTCAATGGATAGTGATAGAGAGATGGTTGTGGGCTGCAGGAATAACAGAGTATTCAACAGCATTGTTGATTGGACTAGGCTTCTAGGAGAGAATTTTAATGAATGACTTGCGGAGACTGGCAGATTGTCTTGTATGCAGAGTGAGGCGACTCATAAACTGTATTTTAGCTGGACTAAATGGCTGAATAGCCAACAGGCCGAAATTTCCGCGCTGCGCGACAGATGTGGTCGTGTTTTTAATGAAGTTTCAGGTTTAAGCGCAGTTTGTTGGTGAGGACTGTTTTTATACAAGGTAGGCCTATATGTTGATGCTTTGAAGCGGAAGTAGGCAACTGAGCGGAGCTGTAGACCTATGTAAGGTATAGTAATATGACGGATGGGACCAGTTTTTGTATCTTCACCGAAGCCGGGAGTCGCCACTGGAGAACGGAACACCTTATGGGGAAATTAGTTGTGCATCCATAGAGTGGGTGAGGATTACAGTTACCCAAGGTAATCTTTCTTAGTTATTAGATATTGTCTGGATAGATGGCAGCCCAATTAGAGGTTTGTACAATTTGCCACATGAATCACACAATCCGTGAGGCTGAGAAATGTTTTCAATTCCACCACTCATAAACAGTGGTGACTCATAAAGCTGGATAAGCCGACTAAGTTTGTTGCAACATGCGACAGTCATCAACGCTGTCACTGAGACCCGAGGTTGGACAAGTTCCAATCAAAGCTTTGAGGGAAAATTGGTGTAGATTAGAGGAGCACTGACTTTAAATTCCAGGAGGGTTCTGAGGATGCGTTTAGTTCTCCCGGGATATTAGACTCGATTCGTAAGTATATTTCATTTCATAACATCACCAGTTTATGGACCCTTTCCTAGGATGAGTCGCTTGCAGCTACAACAGGTGTTATGGTTATACAACCTGGAGACGCAGCTGAGTTAACTTTCATTAGCTGCGGCGAGTGGTAAAAGACTAGGACCGGCAAAGTGTGAACAGAAGGGGAAATATAAATAACTATGGTTGAAGGAACCCCACCCTATAGGTGAGAACAGATAGATGATTTTTGGTAGTAGCCAGTAGAGTCCAGCTGGGGAGAAGCGTACAAAATTACCTATGACGCTCAGAACAGATGTTATCGCATCGTGGGCAAGGAGTAAAGTTTAAAAGTGCTGGCAGATGACCACCAGGTTGTACGTGCGGCCTAGACGAAAAAAATCTCTCTACACGGAACGAATTTTTATTGCAACGTCTTTAGGTTAAAAATTTGCGCACATACTGAGAATGCCGGGTTCACATCTGTCACGCAAAGTGTGGTTACGAAGTATCGAACTATAATGATGAAGTTGCTAGACTCTCGGACATGTTCATTTGCTAATGTGTGATAGATGGCAGGAAACGAGGAGGATAACCTAGACGTTAGTGCACTGAACAGTGTTTTTTGATTAATCAGAGTACTGAAATTTGTTCGGATGTGGGCTTCGTTTGTGGTCGTCAAGGTCTTCTGTAATCAGTTGTAAGCTTCAAACCTTATCACGTGAATTCATAACAACAACTGAAAACGTAGTTTGTATTCAGCACTTATGTTTATGTGATACGCCGATTAACTTGCTTCCTATGGGACGTTAACCGTATAGTCTTGGTGAAAAATACCCCGTACTTGGAATTTAATCCATACATCATATTACTTCATCTCTACTCACCCAGAATGACCTAAATACGTGGGTCAAGTCTGATTAGAATGTGTAGTGTTCATATTACTGAAGCACAAGTATTTTTCATATGGTTTTATCCAACTGTCAGCTTCGCCCACTAAATTCCATCAGATTTGATTGATGATCTAACTTTTAAAAAACAACACTCAGTGTGTGGATAATCAACGACTGAATTCCGTTCCATATCTACTGCATAGATGACCGACTATCCCTACTTGCTGTCCCGTTGGTCACAAACAGTCTCGAAAACAACAAACATATATATGTGAATTGGAATATGTAGGTCAGTTTGCATATGGTATTCAGCCATGCGTTGGACTGACCAGCTGTTGGTGTTCTCCATTTTCACTACAGTTTCGTGGGCTACTGATGAAGGTGAGGTCTTTTGTTACCATTTGCCTTGGACTACCTATAGTGAAATAACAAATTCCAGAGAATCGGGAACACAGTCATGCAATAATGAACGACATAACTCAATACATGTGTGATGGGAATATAAAAACAGGTGCCATAGTGATATTCATAACAATAGGTTAAAAAACGATACTGTTGATCCACCTCATATTGCGCTAAGTTAACCGGTGATTACTAGTTAGAAGTTGCGTTGAGTTTGTCGAGTGTAAATAGTATTTGTTCGATTAGGCATACAATTTGATTTTGTCACACGGGGTACCGTCTTGGTTGCCAAATAAAACTGGTTTTTGTGCCAAATCTGAATGTGTAAATTCTAAGCGCAGATTTACTTGGAGAGCCTACCGGCTGAATTCTCGTCTCAAGGGCATGGTAAGCAGAGTACCTTCAACTCTTCTCAAATACCTGGTGTACTACGATCCTCCTGAATGGACTGAATTGCCATTATATTAGCTTGAAATAACTGATAGCTCAAAGGAAGCGCAATTAACGTGAGTAATTTCCAATGTTGTTGTTGGTCGCCTGTTGTGAAAAGATGAACAATTCACGTATTTCCATTCGGACTATAAAGATCTCTATCGAAATCAATATAGTTAACCATGTCTCTGATGAAAACTGTAGAATTTGAGTGTTTCACTGGGAGAGGTGCCGTATCTATAAACCTTAGTGATTGTATTGCAAACATTGTAACCAGTAACTTCAACAAATATTACTTTCTTGTAATTCCAACATTTTATACAAGCATGCATTTAGACAACATAAACAGAGTATACATCATAGTTTAAAATTAATCCACTTGTAATCCGCAATTCTATTTTACCTATGGCTTGGAAAAAGTAGAATGTAGACTATATTCCATTGTGTATCATTATGTGTTAAAAAGAAGTGTTATTGTTTTAAGCGGGCTTGACATTCTTCTTATACACATTGGCAAAAAATATTTGACTACATATTTCGCCATATATCTATCAAGAGTATTTTCACAGGTGTGCCAGAGACTAGATGACTGTCTTAAGTAGACGGATTAATTCATAATGTTTAGTTTTACAAAGCCTATACCGATGTCAAGCTAACAGTGACAATGAAAGTTTTGTTCGTCAAGAAATCCCCCTGTGAATTCACAAAACGTCGATACTGTACTCTCAATCAGAACGTAAAACGAAGATTGGTTAACTGGTTAATTTCTTCACCAACAGAATACCTATTATTAATTGTGGGTTTAATCGTTTGTTCCCGTACGCTTAGTAATTCAGCCATAACGTTGCTATAAGTTTCAAGTTTAACGAAATTTTATAGGCAAATGATAAATGAGTGTTTTTGAAACCCAGCAAGAAATTGCATCAATCCGTAATGTTGTTCGTTGATTACGCCTCATTTAATCCGGATAACTGCGATTTAAGAAAACATTTTGCGTTAACTGCATTGCTCCGTTGCAGAAACAAACGGCAGCTACCTGAAACCTTCTACGTTGAGGTTTGATTGAAGATGAGTCAGGAGTTGGTGGTCTAAAGTTACCATTATCTCGTCATGCGAAAGTAACCACGTGAATGTATTAAAAAGTAAACTATGAAGAGGGACAGACGTAAGACTAGATTTGCTACTGTGGGAGCCGCCTGATTATTCAGAGATTAAGATAGTGTTCATCGAATCTGCAACGAACAACCGGCGAAGGAACGGTCGTACCACAGACTGAGAATGTCAAAACATCGGGTGCACCTACGTGTGTAATCTACAGGACCCTCTTCACATATTACACTATGTTCAATCTGGAACACCCTGGGCTAGTGTTTTGACAAAGCCAGCAGCAGACGGCTTTAAATGAAGATTCGGTATTCACATTCATGATGTTGTTTCGAGTCACCGATTAGCTTGGCCGTCGGAAGTAATTTCAAGGAGTATAAAATCTCATATCAATATTAGTGAAGCGTTACATATCGTAGTGAGTTCCGTTGTTGCTCGAATGTTGTATCTGAGTCGCTTTCTATATTCTAATCAACTGAGTTGTATTTCGATTGGTGCTCTGCTGTCTCTTGTCGATTAGGAAGATGCATTTTCCGTTTGTTTGTTCGTGTTCGTTTTGTCTACGCTGTCTCTAGTCTGTGCACTTTTACAACCGTTCAACATAGCTAGGTGTATATAAGCATTGTGAGGTCACTCTAGCTCATTAAATTCCAATATTTTTTCAATAGACAACTACCTGTCTCTCCTAAGCGGACTGTGGCCCTGAGGTTTACTTTAGGCCACAGTTATACTCACCAGTCAGCTGTTACAGTCTAAGTAACTTGATATGATATCCGATATCTGAATATATCTGAATATATCCGTCAGTTATTCGTGGTTGCGTTTGAGATGAACGTTTAAATATCTAAACCTGTGCTACTGATGAAAGTAACAAATAGGATGAGTATACAATTTCAGCGGTTTCCATTAACCAATGGTTTTCCAGAAATGACTTAAAATTTAGTGTATAATAGGCCAAAGATAAAATATAATCATATATATGACCTTCGTATCAACCAGAGTTCTCGTGAGTAATCAAGAGGTCCAAAACATTTAAAATGAGTCGGACTCCAAAAAGAGTGATACACACGCCACTCAAACAACTGGTTATTCACACAATCAGCAAACAAAAACGGCTAGGTCGAGGTCTCAACAATGATCAAAAACAGTTGGGGAAAATTATGCTTAGTTAAACCTTCGAAAGGGATAGCGTTAGGTTGATTTTCCCCTGTGTGAGTCAAAGAAGTCGTCACAGTCATAATCTTCCTCTCATGAATAGGCCATTCACCATTCACGCTGAGGCTACAAAAGGGCGAGTTCTTGCTAGAATGGAAACAAACGTATGAAAATTACTCAGGCTTTGTCATGGCCATCCAGCGGGCGAACAACGCTATTAAAGAAATCTATGTGGATCGTATACCCCGTGTGATCTCGTGTCACCTACAATCTGTCAACTTCTATGGCGTGGACAACTTCGCCACAAGAACGCTGCTTGGCACATTTTCGAACGAAGAGGGTGAGTTATTGTTAATTTGGTTCCGAATTTATTGTACAACGCGTTCACGATGCTAAAATCGAAACATAAGAGTAGATCTTGGTGTTAAAATACCAATATAACAGTCCCAGAGCAGTACAATTAATATGGATGTGTGGTTAAACTATTCAGTAAAAGAGATGTATTCAGGAAATTCAACTTCATCCGACTAGGGAAAATTGAATTTAGATGAGACCCAACTGTGAAAAGTCAGGGCTTCGGCTGGATTCGAACCAGCGACAGACACAGTATGCCTCAACGCGGCAAGCGCTCTACCAGCTGAACTACGAAGCCACACCAGGAGTTCAGAAATTTCACATTTGGACTCGGTTACCCACCCGTCCCACTGTCTCATATGGAATCCACCAAATGATTCAGGGGATCGACTG
>QNGE01000619.1:101084-133223 GCA_008508345.1 Paragonimus westermani
CCTGTTAACTCCAATCGATAACCCCGCGATTAGGACTTCCGAGACAGGTCGAGATCACAGAACTCATTAAACCTGCAAGGCGATATTTTAGATTACTGATGAGTAGTCGGGGATTTGGTTTATTTTTAAGTTGACCAGAGTAGTCATGAGATACAACTTTCTTAAGCGTTCATCTTTAGCCTAAATACATTGCCTGTGTTGCATTTGACAACGGATTCAGTAATGGTGTAAACAGGGAATAGGTGGGTTAATGGGGTCAGCCTACATAGTGCACAACGGACTATGATAAGCTGATGCAGTGGATGGCTGGGAAAGATAATCTCAATGTTTGACAAAAGCTGTTTACAGCACAATGAAGTGGGACATAGAGGCGATTTTCAGTGACCTACACCAAAGGCAAAATTCTGCGCCATACTGCATTTAATTGGATGATATAATGTGTGTCCTGGAATATAATGAATGAAGGTTCTAATCGGTAAGGTGACCCCCGAATATTGAATACTCCGTTATCGTTCAGGTTGTTTTCACGGCTACTCTGCAGCGTCTATGAAAATGACCCAAATCCAACAATGCCGCTGCTGCTGCTGATGCAAGTCTTTGTGTTGAGATGGCTTAAGAACAGTGTTTGTTTGCTTACTGTATGACTCGAAAATACTAGTGAGTCTTTTGGGTGCCACCTAATTTTTGTTTGTTTATGTGGATACATGTAGCGTACCATAAGTGAGATAAGACTTACACACATATTATGTCATTGGTTGGCGTTTTATTATGATAACCGGTGAATGTTGGAAATTCACACTAATTGCCATTACAGCATCGAGCCACGCTTGTGAATGTGTCCATCAGATGTATACAGTTCGAAAGGTTGTACGGTGCTTGTTGAGTAGGACCTAAAAGCGGAGACCTAAAGGCAATCAGTTCAATCCAAGCTAGCAGTACGTTGAGTTAAACAACTTACTTTTGCTGTTTCAATGGGATTTGGGCAGATGTTAGTAGGTAGATGGTCGGACAATTTCAAAGCTTAACTAAGAACTACCTGTACTACCGTAACAAGGAATGTTGAATCACGATCTCTTCATTCGTCGCAAGTTTTGGTTTTAAACTAACCTTTGCTGTTGTCTGGGCAATGTATAGGGAACCCCGAATGACTACCTGTGGTTTATGTTGCCACCCGTGTCTGCTGGCTGTTCTGCACTAAATTACGTTATCAGTTTTCTGGTTCCACCGATATTCCTTTATCCGATTACCTGGCTATCTCAACGTGCATCTAGTACACTCCGCTGTTCCGTAAGACAGAATGAACAACCCACCATAATCTGGGCTTGAACGGACATCCTGTTCTTCACAACATACAAGTACCTGTGAAGTAAGAAAATAATTTTGCAGAAGTTTCGCTGTGGTGTCTTTCAAGGTTTAAAAACACCTGGTGTTGAGTTCCTATGAACTGAAAACTTGAACAACAAAAGTCTTAACTCTATCTGTGTTATCAGTGGACGTAGTGGTCGTCTCAACCAAATATTCTTTCCAACTCTCCCAGTTAATCAATATGACGCAGAGTGTTCGTTACTTGGGTAATCCTCTATCTGATGGCGTCGCTCACACGTGTTTCCTTCGTTCTAGTTTTCAAGTAATTAATTGGTTCTCCCTTCCGTTTCGTTAGTAATGTACTTCTTGACTAGTGAGCTGTTCTGTACCGTTTAGGGCTCTACAAGCAGATTATTTCAACATGCCGTCTGGACATGTTGTCAAATCAACATTTCGGAATTACACCAAGATCTCCCTTTGTACTCTTGACATAAGAGGTGAATCAACTTGGTCACCGCATCTCAATCGATTTGGGCAGGATTCTGGAAACTAAGATACAAATTGAGCTCTGGTTCATGACATTTCAAACAACTAGACTCAGTAATCTCAGCGGACATGTTTTTGAAAGTAAGTGACATTTCCAAGTCGTGTATCAACCTGATCTTTTTAATACTGAGTGGTCGCTTGCTCGTTACACATTGAAGATACAACAAATGTCGTTAAAGTCCTTTCCTGGAAACTATTTATCCAGTTACCCTGAGAGAGGACGAAGCGTTTTAACACTATGGTTTGTGTACTCCCCAAAAGATGTTTTACGGAACTAAACACCTGTCGTCACGTTTCTACCTTCCATGTTTGCTTCCTTCTTGTTCAGGGCTGGGTTTCGTTCGATACATTCGTACTTTGCGCTACGGTAATGATTTCATTGTTACGTGGGAAGAGTCATTAGACTGTCTTCCTTTCCATCTATTCATCTCTGTGAACTCTCCGAAGGGTCTGATTGACGAGCAGGTATCGCAGCAGATGATTGGTGTGGCCAAATTTCAACATATTCCCCAAGACGACCTGATCACTGTTTGCATAACTGCCACTTATGTGCTCGACTATTTGGCGTATCTAACAACTTGCACCCAAGAAATTCCGGTCTTCAGTAAGTCTTATTCAGCAGTATAATTGTATATATTCTAATGAATACACAAAATAATAAAACGTGAATGTAGCGCAGCGTTTAATTCAGACTGATTAATAATACACCGATTAGAAACAACTACAAACTATTTACGCGCAAGCGTGTGTGAAAAGCCCAGGTTTTCACAGTGTACCATACTATCACTAGTAATCATAAGTCAGCTGTGAATCTGGGAGCTAAGACCATTTCGATCACACAGTTTCAAGTTAAATGCAACTACCCAGATGTCTACGAAAACCATGTCAACGTAGAAAACCTATTGTACCATCTCCGTTCATTTAAACCATGCATTACTTCAGGACGATATCAAGAAAAAGCTCTTGAACGTTAAAATGAACTTGGAAACGACAACAGTGAGTAAAACACCCATTAAGATTAACATTTCGTCTTCATTTCAAAAGTAATTTGTAAAAATCAACAGGTATTCGATTTGTTTGGCACGTCAGCAGACGACGTTCAATTATATCCAGCGCCCAAAGGCACTCAGCGTTTCGTATAAACGAATTTATCATGGATCATCTGTAAGCGGTAGGAGATACGTTTTTATTCATAACAAACAATGAAGAACTCTGAAACAATGGATAATCAGCTGTGAACATTTTGTAACTCATAAGAATGAGTTGGGATGGTGGATTTGAAAATTATACGTACGTGTCAATCTAGCGGAAACTCGAAGTTCTCGACCAATTCAACTGTGACTACAGAGTTGGTGCTATTTCCACGGGACAGCTATTGCAAAGTCCTGCTTTGTTAATAGATTCCTCCGGAAGCTATTCATTGTTTTTCTCTTCTATATGTTCTTTCCCATCAGAACCGCGAACTGACGTGAATCTAGAGTTGGCTACACAAGAAGGTAATCTGATGTCAACCTGGACAGTAAATGGCGAAGATATCCAATATCTGACAATTTTACTAATCAAGGATGAAACCCACGATATGACTAACTACTTGCCTGTGGATAAAACGGACCACATTTTTGATGAATATGATCCATGTGTGCATTACATGGCCGTTTTGTATATGACAACAAACCTTGATGTGGATTATTTGTTGGATGCTGCTTTGTACGAACCTGGTAGGTGGTTTGTAACTGTGGTGTAAGGAACGATTCTCAAAATGTATTTACTGTGTGTGAAAGTAAACATAAGAAAATATAGGCAATCATGATATCAACACTTAATAAAAAAAACTTTCTGTAAGCTGAATAACATAAGTTATCTTAGTTATTGCATCCCCACAAACATTTCACTCAACCGCCTTTACAAGAAGCACTTTACTTCAGTTTTACTGTTTTCATGGCTAGTCAGCAGTGAATATCATTGACACTGGCGGGACTACAACTCCGAGGCCCTTTCATATTGATGACTACCCTATTGAATTCATATTAGGCATGACTGTACTGTCGTACGAAAGTGTTCACTCGCGTTTGCTTGTTAGTTTTATTATGCCTTTGAGTAACCGTGTTGAATTTTTGGCGCATGCGAATGGTCATTGAGTGGTTGGATCGATTCAGCCAGTTGCACATATTTCTAAGATATGAAGCAGTGGATTACACGAATAATCCTGGAACGTACTAACAAAACAACCTACTATTATCAAGTTGACCATCACTCACATTTGATCGCAGCGTTCGCATTCAGATAGACTTTCCAACCAACCTCTTTCGAAAACAAGCACTAGACTCGAGTGTCGCTCTCATTAGAGCTCGTCAGTAGTGCATATCCTTGCCACGGCCGGGATTTGAACTCCGGACATTCCAATCATGAGGCAACCGTGTTAACCACTGCGCCATTGACCTCACATCAGGCACGACCGAATCATCAAATCTGAACGCTCAACCACTCTCGCTTGTGAGCAATGATCAGGTTGCCCGATCGTCTCGAGAGGAGACACAGTTACTGCCTGTTAACTCCAATCGATAACCCCGCGATTAGGACTTCCGAGACAGGTCGAGATCACAGAACTTATTAAACCTGCAAGGCGATATTTTAGATTACTGATGAGTTTTTTTGATTTGTTTTTATGATTTTCTACACAAAACTAACAATAAATTTGCACCAACTGAAAATTTTGACAAAAGAACGAAAAAATTCGACTTGGCAATAACACAACACTGACGGTCTTGACGCATTAATGAGAGTGTGTGATGAGATCAGGATTCGACGAAAGATGTCAGGGTTGCATGACAATCATATAAAGTGGGCTTAGTGATTACGTGACAAACTTTTTGGTCGAAATTAGCCAGTTACAAGGAATTAGTACTATTGAATAAACATCAAATCAAATGCATATTGAATGTGATCAGTGTGTTGAAAGAAGACTGATTGAATTTTATCAGAACAAACAGTAGGCTACAATTGCTTGATTGTGTATACACAAGACTAATTGTCTTATTGCTTGGTATTTTCTTCACAAATTTACGAAGATGAGGTTATTTTTCGAGGCAAATAATACGGAAGGCAACAGCTCAGCCAACTTTCACTCAGTTTCTCGCAGCTGTAGAACGGTGACATCAAAAGCGAGTTAACTCGCTGAAGTTCCTTAGCTTATTATGAATGTACTCATTGGTGAATTTTTCCACCTAAGCTGAAATGCAGAGTTGTATGTGATCACCCTACCAAAATATTTAGGAAGTTCTCCTTAACCGATGATGATAACGGCCCTGAGTTCTAAACAAATACACCTTTATTTATCTACGTCAGTCCGCAAGACAGCTGGTAAGAATCCACGTCGGATAGGCTTTGAAAATTCAGCTTCCCTGAAAAATAAACAAAGGTTCACTTATTTACATGCCATCGTTGAGATCACCGATCTTTTTCAGTCACCCAATTTGTGGACATTAGTTTGTATGAGGTTTTGCGTGTCGTAGCGTTACTCAGACGGTGGACAAAACGGTTGCCAAGCTATTTGTCACTACCTACCTCGTTACTAGCGCATGCGGCCTAGGTTGACAAGTGTCTAAACTGTCTTATGTTTATGTGTGCTATCCGACTTCAGAAAACTGTGCCGCACCATCTCAGTTTTCAATTATTCGAGATGTTTTGGGGTGGGGAGTGAAAAGACTTTTACAGAAAAAATGACTGTTTACATGCACTCTAAAAGTGTTCGTTCAACCGAACGGAAACATTTTCTATTTACCTCGTTCGAGTGGGAACGGTGCTTGGGATGCGAGTGTTGTGGAAAACTCGGATTAAGCGAACCGATGAATACACACAGTGAAATATAATTTTGATCGTTAGCCTCGGATATTGGCGTGATAGAAAAAGTGGATTGAAAATTAATAGGTAAATGTAGTGCTCAGTAGGTTGATTTCATCAAATTTCCAAATATTGCTGTCAGTTTTGATAGAGTTTCTGCTGAATGGGAATATAATGAAGTCACATTTTGAATTTGTAGAGATGACCCCGAATGTTGTTTCATCGATTGTGTGTTTGTCTAGGCAGGGATATTTGACTATCCTGTGTGAAGTGCAGAAAACAGATGAAACGATTCTTGCTTCCGTTCCTAATATGTTTTGTGATGCATAGGCTTTGTTGTAAATTTCTGAACTGCTTCCTTAAAATTAACCTACCAACATGAATGCATTATTAGGGACAGTTATGTTCACTCCATGGCTTTAGCTACTCACATCGATGATTCATTTCAGATCCAGACGATTTTGGAAAATTTGATTTTTATGGTGTTGGTCACCGGCTCTTCATAGTTTGGGATGATTTCAACTCGTGCTCATGGATAGAACTGAGCATTCAACTCGATGGCAGGCATGGAGTCTACCAACGGAGGACGATACTCGATGATACCCATTCAGGAATTTCAATGCAGGGAATAGAATGGAATCGCTTTGAAAAAATCTGCATCGTATCGACTCTGGATAGTGGTGCAGAAAAAATTCTCAGATGTCACGGTGCGCCGAATCTCAACGATAGTAAGTCTAACTAAACAACAGAACGAGAACTCATCGGAACTACTTAAAACTGGTTTCTTTATACAGCAAATGATGTAACTTAGCCTGCTACCGGTCGAAACTTTTAAGATGTTCAGAGAAGCTTGTTTGTTCTGTTGGATTCAACATCTGTACCTGTAGGCACGAAACAGCTAATTACTCCAAATGAACAGGCACATAGCAACCATAAAATAACTCGGGACTCTGGTTGCAGATGGTCACTACAGGAATTCTTGATCTGAGGCGTGTGTTAAATTGATTTATGAAAAAATAAGTAAAAAGTAGGTTTAGCAATTATTCCCCAGTTACTAGTTTTCTGCATTTAAAAATACAATCACCTATAGATTTAGTAAGTTCATTACTAACTGTACGAGTTTCGGTCGAGCATAGGCTTCCATGCGGTTTGATTTATGACCAGTAAAAATATAGTTAACAAAATAAAACTCGTGTGCTAACTAATTCTACTGAATTGTTAGGTTTTTTGGGAATTCCACTTTTGTTCCCATACCGTATCGGTTACCAAATTCCACAGACTGAAGGCTAATTTAACTTAGATTTGCTGTGAGATTCATGTGAATAGAGTTGGGTATTACTTCCGAACTATAAACAGAAAAGTAATGAAATAGTAGACTGTGTGTTGGTTAAGCCATTACAAGGTTAAATTTAAAGGGATGTTAGGTTTTTCAACGTTTCAACTTTCTCGCACGGCTTTTATCACGTTGGTTAGATAGGGAGTCGTCAGATTCAGTTGGGACCGAAACTTTAGGACTGTCTGCTATGGCTGTTTCTATAGCTGAACCTCGTTGAATCGGAAGCAGGACATTACATACGGGCAGCTAAAACTAAGTTGACTGGGCTCACAGTTAGGACGCTAACTACGAGTCAGTGCCCACGCCGCAGACACAGAAGTCCTCACTGTAATAATCACGTGATAAAAAATCATTTAATATGAAGTGGACAATGTATGAGGCTAGATGAATCAGAAGTTGTTGACAGGGGCCACCAATGAAATCATGCGAGGAAACAAATGTTAGGCAACAAATATGTAATATAAGGTGAGAGATAAGGAGTACTAGAAGTATGAGAAAAGAGTAAATTGCATTCTAAGAGCATTAAACCTACGCTTGAAATCTCCGACTGATTGCGAAGGCACTGCGTTCTTTGGAAGAATATTCCAGTGATCTATGACGTGCCGAGACAGACGAGATTCAGTCTTTATATGATCTGACTGAGGTTTGTGTATCTATGGAGGATGATCACGGAAAGCCTGCAGCCGTGTCGGTATAAACGGCCCAGAGAGGCCAGGACCAATATGGCGAGTCCATATACGGTGGGTGAGGATTTGGTCACTACATAGTCTCCGATAAAGCAACACATGTATGCCCAGTCCGTCAAACTTTTGCCAGCATGACAGGCCATTCAGCCCGTGCATATGACGGCTGCCTACACATGACATCAGCTGCAGTGTTATATTGTCGCACACTAGACATGGAGGATTTGCTTGAATGTAGCAGACAGCTCACAGAACAAATGCCCCGCCGACATCCCGAAAGCTCGAAGAACTAGCCGTAGCACGCAAAACCTTTGCCGGCAGCTTGGTGCCGTTAGGTGCTGGCCTCGAAGTCAGAGGGTATAAGGAAACCAAGGTTCACCAACTGATTCATAGCAGGCAGCTCCTTTTCTCCCAGTGCGTACATGGATGTGGCAGTAGTAGCAGGACTAGTAAGTAATACTGTGCATTCTCCATGATTTGTTGGCAGCAGCCAATCTGTTGACCGCATCCAAAGTTGGTTCAGAGGCTACTACAGAACCTCTCAACCTTCTGAGTTGTCGACAGTCTGCCACATACTGAGGTCATTCGCAAACATTAGTGAGGACACTTCCAGTAGGTCCGGAAGCACACTGACGTGAAGCGGGAAGAGAAGAGGCAGATTGTGTATATCGAAATGGATGAAAGGATAGTCAAGCGTATTACACTGGACAAACCGCCTGGCAGCTGGAAGTATGCACAACAACTCTGGATCTTAGGACACTATTCGACCATCAAGGCACACGCATACCTCAAACATTATCAAGTTCACCTCGACCACCCGACTGTGCTGAAAAGTGGTTTTCGTACCCAAAGTGAACTTCTACTGCCAAAAGCCTTGTTGATTGCTAATACACCGGAGGCGGTGAATCGATCCGATGGCTTGGAATTGTCAGTTGCTTGGACTGAGTGGACAACAGTGATACCGAGTAGGAAAGGCTTGCAGTATCTCTGTCGCTTATTCTATGTCAAACAGTCTGCAAGCATGCAGATCAAATGGACACATGAACACAAACAAGCATAAAATAACTGTCTATTACTATTTGCATCTGGAATCTTCACGCTGTAGTCTCAGGTGAACCGTAAACCCACTATCCCATTAGTGACCCATCTACACACTGCATGTTAAACAGACAAACAAGCGCCAGTTACTGAATGCCTCATTTAATTTGTATAGTATAAATTTTTTGATTTGAATCGCTTCATAAACGCGCTTCGAGAAAGTAGAAAGGTCGCAAACCCTATAACTCTTTTGTCCCTAACTTGGCTTAATCAAAAAATTCACAATACCAACATGTGGATATTTGAAACTGATTCAAGTCACATGTTTACCCGTTTCACTACTTATAAATGGAAAACTATATGAATATTCAGCAGTTTTAACCAGAGTAGTATGTTTGAAACTTCATACGAATGAAAAGGACGAGAGAGCAAAATTATATGATTTGTGGTTGAGCGGATTTCTTCGCACTACTGTTGATGTCTACTGCAGATGAATTAGAGGCGCGAAATTCCCGAAAAAACCGAACACAAAAGCGAACAGTTCGTTCCTGTTCCACCAGGTAACCATTGACGCCACATGTTTTTAACGTAAAGAATAATGGGTAATATCTGACGACAGTTGCCGTTGCATCATGTAACAAGCATTGCTAACGAGCTGTTAACAGAACGCGGAGGGGATTTTTTAACCAGTCACACGTCGCGTTATTAGGGAGAGCTTGGCGCTCATTGCAGCTGGTTCCACCTGATTGCTTGTTGTCAAGCTAAGTGCTCTGCCGCTTAGTGAGTCCAATTCCATTGGTAGTGGGTAATCTTGGCTCCAACCTGGAGTTCAGTTTTGCCATCACCTGATGCCCCGTAGACCATGACCTTAAAAATTCGAAACTATGCGTATGATCACTGACTTCGAGGCAGAGAATGTGCGGACCATAGCTGACGTGAAGCACTTCCGAACTAGTCCACATCCGGTGTCTCGGTCGAACGGTTTTTGTAAAAAGATTAATTCACTGGTGAACTTCAGCTACAAAATGCTTTGTACAGTAGTCAGATTGAAATTTATTCACTCACTTTGGGTAAACGTGTACAAGCAAAGTGACAGATGCAAATATGGGTGAGAAGAAATAAGTTTGAGTACAAAGAGTGTAACGCCAGTTTTCAGCATCATATAAAGCTGCGAACAGAAATGTTTGTTTTGGATTGAACACCACCACTTTTGAGTGCGGACTTCACATTCAGATAAGCGTTGTGGCTAGCCCAACTCGAAAAGAAGCACTAGACCCCAGGTTCGCTCTTATTAGAGCTCATCAGCAGGGCACATCCTTGTCCGGATCAGAGTTTACAGTCTAAACTTCGTGCTTGTGAGACTAACGTGTTAACCACGACTCCTGTGACCTCATAATAGGCAGGGTCGAATGATCAAGTTCGAACGTGTGTGAACAGTGCTCAATTCGTCCGATCATTTCGAAAGGAGAGTGAACAGAATCACTCTGTTCCCCCTAATCGATAACACCTTGATCAGAAGTTCTCAGCTAGGTTGCAGTTACTATCTTCATTAAAATAACTGAGCATGGTTTGAATCAGTAGGAGAAGTCCGAGAATGTTAGTGATTGTTTCAAAATTAAACTTAACAAAATAGGCTATTTTCGCTTATTTTTAAGGCTATTAATAACTGGAATGCCGGAGCATAATAGTAAAAACGGCATTTCTTTATATTTAAAACACTGAGTTCCCTTGATCCAGTTCACCAATAGCGATAGAAGACAAACATCGCGAGATGTTAACATTCCGTTTACTCTCTTCAGTCACGAACGTAAAACATTAGAATATATAGGACATGCGGTTAGCAACAAAATCAAAAACATTCAACCATTGGGTTTACATGAAACAAAGACTGTCGTCAGTTCCAGGGCAGACAAACTGCGTGAGTCAACAGTTTATGCACACACAAAGCCGGACGGTGAGTATTGATCAACATCGCCTCGGAGAAAGCGAGCAACTTGGGGTTCTTATTACGTAACAGAACTTGAAACGAGTTGGCCGGGTCAACAACGTGACCTGTTTCCATGATGTGCTTTGTGATGGATGAGGTCGGATTTCGTCTCAGTCGTTCTGTTGCCAATGTCCGTTGCGTCATGGCGCGTATCAACCACCTAGGCATATGTTCAGCCATTCTTTGTCGTAGGCATCGATCTGTTCTGCCGATATAGATGTCACCGCAACTGCAAGTGAACTGATAGATTACATGTGAGACAGAACATTTCGGTAGGTCACGACTACGAATAAGCTGAGTGACACTCCTAGTTGTGAGTAGCAATCGCAATTCAGCCGCAGGGAATGTGCGAGTTAGAGCAGATTGTAATTTTTGACTTACATCGGTTGTGATATGATCGCCTTTGAAGGGTAGGTTCAAAAAGACCTGCTTCTTGGGAACCGTACTCACGACAGACTTTGTCAGTCTCTTCTGGCTGTGAACATCGATGAATTTCTCCGGGTATCCGTTTGCAAGCAGTACCTTTCTTAATTTCGCCTCTTCTCCTTGTAAACAATCATCGGTGCATATCTCCCGGGCTCTATGAAACAGGGTTCGTACCAGGCCTCTTTTGTAAGTAATGGGCGCAAAAGAAGAGAATTGCAAATACTGACCGCTCCAAGTGGCTTTGCGGTGCACTGAGCGTTGTAATGAGCCATCCTGCCGTCTGGTGATTAAAATGTCTAGAAAAGATAAACTGTTGTTTGTTTCCTCCTCATGAGAAACAGAAAGATTAGGATGAACGGAATTGAAGTGGTTTAGGAGTGAATCAAAATGAATATTAGTAGTAAAAATCAAAATATCATCTACATATCGCTTATAGAGGCTGGCACCATCTATAGCATCAGATAGTTTTAATTCAATCATTCCTAAAAATATATCTGCAAGTGTAGGGCCCAATGGGCTACCCATTGCCACACCATCAACTTGCTTATAGGAAAATCCGCCGAAATCAAAACGGATATTCTCTGTACATAAAAGTATAAGTTCCTTAAGGTAATCAACTGGGAGACAAAAAGGCAAATTTTGATGAGAAATAAAATCACACGGTGGTGCTTGTTTGCAGTATTCTCGAACAAGTTACATCCAACACTTCCAAAACTCCATCTCCTCACAGCCAACTTGTTTCTCAAATCCGACGTCCCTATCTTCAAACACCGTATAGCCGTCGTTGTTTGAATGGCTATCTGTGATTAGCACAAAATGAAAGCCACAATCAAACTGAAGAAGAACAAATAAGCTTCTCAGAAACTTACACAATACACTCTCATTCTCTTCGTTCCTGGAACCGCTTCTTCTCTGAAATATCGCAGTCCTATTGTATTTATTAGCAGAGATTTCACACGCTAGTTTTCACACAAATCCTTTCGACAGATGGGCCACCCAGAATGTGTTATCACAGAAATTTGTACACCATCTATTCAGGGCCATCTCAAAATGTTCGATTCACATGTGAAAGGTATTTAGTACACATCTGACACAATCATATGTAGATTTTGGTGGACGTTTTCTTCTCACACGCTGACCGGAATGGGCACCATGTAGTGCATGAATCACAATACCGAAACACGTTTCATTCACACAGGAACATTATGCCCCATCTTGGCGGATCGTACAAATCTCGAATTTCCGGTTTCTATATCTTTTGTTGAACAAACCTTGTTTATGTTACTCCGAAAGACATCACAGCGGTTATGGTTGTTCTGCCCCTCCCAGTTGAGCAGCATGAAGAAGCCTCCGCCAAGTGAGCCAACTGTTGCAAAGGGTAGACAAGTAAACATCTTCGATTTGTATAAGATCACTTTGGATGAAGTTGATGTGGCGATGCTCATATCCATGGAGCTTAATACGGACGGACCATTCAAGCCATTACTTCTTAAGATAAGGTATGAATATAAATAGATTAAGACCACAACGTTTGATTCACCTCAGATGGCGTTCCCTAAGAGTGATGTGGTAGATGACACGTTAACACAGTTAGGTCAGCTTACGTTGCGTCTGAAAGCACTGACCAAATTCTTTGCCCTTTATATGGCAGTGAGACAGCTGTAAATAGGACGCGTCTGTGACTGGTGTTATTTATCAACCCACTCCACACTGAACTCAGGGGTTCGCTATCATTGCGGCTAACACATGCGTGTTAGATGTAGATGGGGAGAGTTTTAATGCAGCATCGCTCCGAGTAGGATTGCAGCCCCCCATATTTGACTGTCTGACTTCATTTGTATTAAATTTGGTGAAGATATCTTAAAAATGAGGCTTCGTTTTCTGTTGGTCAAGGGGCAATTTTAAATTCTGAATAGTTCGATTATAACGATTTATCTGACGAAGTGGACTCCTCTCAGCTCATGGAAGTTGAGGTCGTATTAAGTCCAACAAAATAAGAGGTGGGATCAGCAAAACATCTAGTTGGAATAATTAGATCCATGAGGTTGCTACCGCAGGTAGACACTCAAATAGAAAGTTAATAATTAATGGAATATTTATTAGCAGCAACAACTGCACAAACCTTCTGACAAATAGTGTGATACTTTTCTGACAAATTGCTGTGTTTGAAAATTTACCGATGGAAGAACATGTTATGAAACTTTATTAAGACTGCAGGGAAGGCTCATATAACCTAAAATGTTCTACAGTGCACACTGACTTTCGTCCAAGACCATAGCAACAAAACAAGCTCAGTACACATGTTATCTTTTCAAATGAATTATTCTTTTCGAGACCATTTAGACCGACAAGGAAAAAAACTTACATACTGCATTGATCTAAGTTTCGTACAGAACACATGTTGGGATCTCGCCGCTTTTTAAAATCCATGCGTTTTGCGGACCTTATATTTTGGAGACCTTTTTGAATAGGTGAGCACTGTGTAGTAGCATCCACGTTACCCCTGATACACTGCAAACAGTCAGTTGTCCATACAAAAACAGTTGGAAGCTGAACGCGAGAAAAAAGAATAAACCCAAATCTACTATAATGTGGCAAACATACCGTGATCACTGGTGATAAGCAGTACATAGAAGAAGTTTTCTGAAAGTGTCACTAAAAAGTGATTTACCTAGGAGTTATGACATGAGGGTGCGAATATCAACCAGACCATATTTTCTCGTCGAAATGTGTGAGCATCGTGAAATATAATGTGTGATTTTTGCTTGTTATTCAGTTGTTATAACACTAACTGTGCATTACGATCTAATCGTGTGCATCGGGTAGACCAATTTTCGTGTTGTAACCTAAATTGTGAGTGACAAGTGTTATCCTTACAAATTAAGTTTGTTCAGGTTTCTGTCAGACCAATAGGGCGTCAAGCAACTTAAAAAATTGTTCCATGCCTAAACCATTCTGTGTTCCAAAACGCGAGACTAATTCGGATCATTGAACCAGACGAATTGTGAACAAACTGCCAGGATAAGCCAACATTCGAAAATTATGCACAGCGCGGGATGTTACTCTCCTCGTAGAAAATAAAGGTAGGAACAAAACCTAAGCCAGTTCAAGTATAGTCAGCGCAAGTGATCATACAAGACTGTTGGTAAACCGTTTGACTGCGTTTATCAATCACCGGAATTGCTGAATGAGAATACGGATGGATTAGCCAGCTAACTGTGTCGCAACATGTGTTAAATGCCCATTACGTTAGCAGTTGTTTACTTAGATTTTAAGAGTGCTATACGTAACCACAGATAGTATTGTTGAGTCTACAGGATCCTCTAAAAACTTCCACTTACTCACAGTGGTTTTTGTCATTGAGGGATCTCTCAAAGTGTTCACTTATATTATACATAGCACCAAAAACTAATAACTGGATTTCATCGTACTGTATTCGTTTCCATATGTACCATTTATTCCGACACTCATTACTGCAATCATAATGCAAAATATTCTGGAGGTATTTACCTCAATGTTCGACAGTCCACAGGGACTAGTGAATGCAACTCATTCACCTTGGAGGTTTCAGCTGATAGCTTACCAGAAATGTAGGCACAGTCGGAAAGTCTAGAATTTGTATAAATATCCTTAAACTGAGCGCCATTTCATTTTAGCTGTGCAGAAGCCTCTGACTCTGCAGATCCTATTGGTTGGAAGCGGCTTCCAGTTGTCGTGGAACAGATCCAGTCAACTGTCTTCCGACACTTGGCTCCTAACCTTTCGTAACGACAAATTACGCAGCAAAACGAAGATCGCAGCAAGTGAAACAAGCGCCTTTGTACCATCCGATATACCCTGCTTTCGTCATGACTTTCTTATTGTACCGGAAAATTCGGACATTCAATACGAAGTTTTAGCAGTTGGAGACAATTCAAAAAGTGAGCTACTTCAAAAATGTTTTTCGCCAGCAACAATGAGTTTTGTTTACACCTCTTAACAGTATTGAAATCCATTTGTATACTGGCACTCAAGAAAGTGATGGAGTAAAACACAGTTGTCAGTTAGCAAACTAAGGCAAGTTGATTTTAAATATTTTTTCTGTTCTGGTGAAAACAGAAACCAATATTTACCATTCCCAGTGACATGTTTCTCTCTAATACTTTACGTCTACGCATACTTGGACCAAAGTCGGTAATACAAAATGATGGTTTCCAGTATACTCTCATCTGTGCTCGGTTAGTATTACTCTAGGTGCTTAGCTGACAGTAAAAAATATAGCAGGAGGTATATATGTATATAGTTTTAGGCGGCTTTGAAAGATCTCAAATGCATTGCAGAGGTTTCACATTCGAAAACACTCCATTAGCTTGATAGACAGTGTTATCCATTGGTAACACAAATCCGGACCTTATATATCTTGCTTCTGATTTACCAAAGCCACCTCTGTCAGTACCAGTGAGATGTTTCTGGTTTTGTAAGGAACGTCTGCTCAGCACGTTTCGACTATATAGATGACACCAGTTTGAAGTCGTTCGCAGTAAGTAAAACCAAGTTGCTCATCTTTAGAAGCGTAAATGACCCTGCTTATCTGTTAAAGGTCAGTGTATGGAAAATTTGCTCACTTTAAGCCTTAATTGCTCGAAGGTCTATTTTTGATACCACCACTGTTCCCCGTAGTATGTTCGGTATCAGCCTCTGGACTAGGCCCTAGTTCTAGTGGAGAGTATGCCTCAATGATGAACTATCAATCCACCAGTTCATAACAGCGCACATAAGTCTGTTCAACTTCACGTGCAAGCAAGCATATAACTTTATTGTCCATTTTAAAGGAAAGGTTTGGAGTATAAATAAAAGATAATACTCAGCTAATCGTCAAAGCATTATTCATTGACTGCGTGAACGAAACTGGAATTCAGTGGTCCATTCACACAGATCTGCCATGGTCCTGGCCAGACAGTAATGTAGCCCTAGTGGACATTCATCGCATCAAATGGAGTAGGAAACATGTTAAAATAAACTGAAGTGAAACTGCATGTGGGCTTTTATCTCGCCTATCGTTTCCAGACAGAGATTTGACTGATCACGAGGTCCATAATTGGGCAGCTGAGGTCTACCACCTTCGAGTAATAGCACAGTCAGGGACTTCATATGTCGCAATAACGTCTTGCTTTGATCACCTCACAGTGTCACCCAGCTCTTGTTGACCCAGGTAGCCGATCCCCGGTACAATAAACACCCACTTGACATGCGTAGCACGTGACCAACTCACAGTAGGCTGTGCAACCCGAATCTATTGACTGGGTGCTCATATATCCCGAAGAAAGACCACGATGTTCCTGTAATCATCTCCAATCAACAGTGGTGCAGCTGACCGCACTGCAGCGCACCACGGTTGTTGATGTATTCATCCTGAAAGAAGGTAACAAGTCAGTGCTATTCTCGCTGAAATATCATCACCGGTATTGTGTCCTGAATGAGCAAGACTCCTGTTAAGTATAAACTACAATCGACGACTGCAGATCGTTTTAAGCTTTTGCATTAAAAAGTGTCCTATTATCTGCATCTCCTACGCGATCGTCAAGCATCAGACACCGCTCAGGCAGTTCACTTTCATATGATCACTAATTTCACAGGTAGATTTTTCTGTGGTGTCATAGATAAGTGGATCACTAATGTGATGAAAATTATGAACTTACACATATAGCCTAGTGGCAGAGGATCTTCTCAAATGGCCTTCCGAAGTATCGGTAAAACTAATGACAATGCAAAATACGATGTCCGTGCTGGTTTTAACCATGCCGATTATACACTGGAACCTTGACAATATCCGCACGTGCCAGGTCCTGCTAAACTGAGCAGCTGCGTGGGGCTGATGTTGTTAGTGATGTTGTTAGTGATGTTGTTAGTTAGAAAGATGTTGCTAGTGATGTTGTTAGTTAGGAAGATCGAAACTTCTTCCTTTTATGCTGAAATCTCAAACTACACTCATGCAATGAATACACACTAGTGGGTCAACTGTAGAACCTAGGGTAATTGGGCATACACATTGTAGCTACCCTAGTTTGGTGTTCATAGTTCATGAAAGTGAATCTATCGTTGTGTTACCTATTCTGCTGTGTGGATAAGGTTGCTTGCCTCATCTCCACCGACCTACTTTCCCTCACAGATACCTTGTCTATTGCTGACACGGTACAATCACCCATTAGAAGTACTGATACTTATCAGCAGCTGTGCATACTGTTAAAACAGTACTGGACCACAGGCATGATTAGTCGCAAGTCGAACACAATCAAACCATTAACAGTGAGCTTGAACAGTGATAGATTGATTTTGGTCTTGTTTGCTGGTCTCCTTAGGTGTTAATATCATTCTCCCTCTCATTACGGATGATTAGTTGTCTTCCGTGGTCTAAGCTGTAAATATGTGCTATACTGAGGTGACGTTTGTCAGGGAACTGAAGTTTACTTATTCCACTATCGGTCCCCTTCGTCAGTGCTAACCTAGATGGAAATTCCAATTTCTTAGGACATTATACAGGTAGGCATCGTTTACGGTGCCAACGTGAACTTCAATGAGTTGCCAACTGACTGTAAATTAAGTCGGTCTGTTCGTTATGCTAAACCAGTAAACCACACAAACTTAAATGGATTGCAGGTCAGTGAACATAATGTGACAACTCACAAATACTTGGCTATCAAACCTTTAATGGTGAACACGTTCATTTTGTCAACAGGTTGATTTGATCAGTGCATACTACCGATGAGACAGCCGAACTATTCATGTTATGCTTCAACGGCAAAATGTTGATGGTGGTACGTTTTGCGACCTGGTTTTGCGACCTGCAACAAAAGTTCTAATGAAGTTCGCTGGTGCTTTGTACGCATGGCCTTATTCACAAGGTTGAGATTTGAATGTTCTGCTTGTTTAAATGCTCTCATAACTTTAAATGACGCAAAAATTTATGGACCAAAAATTGGAGCTTTTGGTGAGTGACACTGAAACTGTTGTTTGATTGCACACACTATGCCCAGCAGAATGCTTCCTGATCTCTCTGCACGTCCGACGGACTGCTCGACAGCCTGTCTGTATCAGCCGTGTAAGTGCTGTGCGATCGACAAAGAAATTTTTATCGTAACCGATTCTCTTAGCAGCGTCTTTCTCAACAACAACAACCAGAGCACAACTAAACATCACAAAACTAAAAAGCCGCTCCCTTATCACCTCAGTCCACAAGATTCAGTGAGGCGTGCTTTTGTCAATTCGCTTCACTACCCTCATAAAACATACAGGCGAACATATGACTGGAAGCTCTGGAGGGTTATAACTGAAGCTCTTCAATTTGCATTTCAAACAGGTCAACAATTGTACCATTGAACTGTGGACCTTAGAATAGTTGTGTACTTGGCGATCACACAACCCAACCCCACGTACGAGATTGAGATGAAGACTGCCGACTGGTTAGTTGGAATCCTTCATCTCTGGAAGGATTAGCCATTCTGTTGTGGTTATGATGTATGGGCCGGGAAGTGATCCAATCGACAGATTGCAGTTTCATGCGGATTTTAAGAGTTCATTTGTGGTAGAAAGTAATTCTGAGCTCGGCCTTAAAATTTAGTCTTTATTTTCAGGCCATCCAACCGAAAGAGCTGTAGTTTCTCCAATGACTGTCGTTAATGCGCCCGATGAAGACTGTTCTCTCGTTCCAAAAGTCACACCACTAATAGCCCTCTATATTAAGTCTATTCCCATCAACAGTTTTCTTCGCCAATGATGCACATCAAGTGCCAGTGATGATTTCAGTTTTCAAGAACATCTGCCCGTAAATGTTGTGCTTTCCACTTAGTAATCTAAATAGTTCTCTATCATTGTTTCTTACCACAAACTTTTCGAGTTGTTTCGCATTCATTGCATACGTTGTATGCAGAAATTGAGTTTAATTTCATCCTGGGTTTTGGAAACCTGTTTTCGTTGCACTCGAACCATATCGTAATGTTGGTTGTATCCAGTTGATCTGACTACCAGCCATTTTCTTCGCTTTGAATGATCCGCCTCCCTTGGCTTATGCACAATGAAACTAACAGAAGCTCTGTACATCTGGAGTCATTGGACGATTTATTATACGCATAGTTATATCGATTGAAACGCCATTTGCTAAAAATCTAGCGGTTCACATCTACGCGTTATTTCAACTGATGTAATGGTCACATGGGATTTAGACAAGTGACAAGTAGTTTACACCACAAAGGGTGGTTTCGCAACTGCAACTCCAACTAACCGATGGCGATTAACATAATCTCTGACGTCCATGACCGGCTAGTTTTGAGCCGGCTGCTCAGCCTCATGGTACCACAGCTACTTGGGATAGTCCTATTGTTATGTCAGTTATCTTTTATGAATTGTACAAGCGTATATCATTATATGTATATTCTCACGAACGTCCATAGATACGCTATATTTCTGCATTGGCCACAGTTTATTGTCCACTGTGGTCTGCTTCAGTTGTTCATATACAACAAACCAGTATTGGAAATTTTCTTTTAGGGGAAAGAGAGCTCCCTGTTCCGGAGACCGCTGTGATGATTATGGCGGTCTTACCTCGAGGACGTCTGACCCATAATCCCCGTTGTCGCTACTAAGCTGCATGTCATAAATTAAGCTTTATGCGATTTATAACAGGAGCTTATAGTTTACACTCCATGACTAATGTACCAGTCGTCTTGCCTACATTGTTGTTTCGTTGAATTTATACAATCTATTAACAAAGAAAATGCCTTTGGAGTTTGTTAACAGACTTGTTTTGGACTGCCAGGTCGTGTATGTCGTGGCCGGTGTTTCATTTAATGACTCTATAAAAGGCAGTAAGCACTAAAAGTTTTTAAAGCATACTAATGGGTCTGGCAAATGTTTTCACGCGTGATTTGTTCTGCATCTTCAGAGGTGGTGCACCGAGTGATGGAGTAAAGCCTGTTACATTGTGCTTCTATACAAATAACTTACTAACGCGTCTAACTGTTCACTCCATTCCAAGTTCTCCCAGAGGTAAAGGACATACAAGTCTACCATGTAGGTACCGATATTCTGGTGAGGTGGCACAACGACGAGGTTCCATGTAAACCAACCACATTTCTCGCCAGGATATTGAGCCTAAAATATGAAGTGCTTGTGGAAAAGTACGCACAGGGAACGCCCGCAGTCCTCTTCAACAAGTGTTCGCCAGAAAAAATTTATCACATCCAAATCGTTTGGATGGCTCATAAAACGGGACTCATTTCCTCTGCATACGCGATCGGATTGAAAAACGTCAAACATGGTAATTCGTGGTATTATTGAATGAAATATTCGTGAATTTTGTAAATCCCCAAATGCTCATTAAGAAGCCATCTGCAAATAAATTGAGTGTTAGCACATTAGTTATGAAGAACCCGTAATCAGTTTGATATACTTTGGAACCGCTTAAGAGATAGATATTTCGAAAGAGTTGATTATTCCAGTCAAACCAGCTGAATAAAAAGCATTGAAACGCTCGTTTGTTTCAAACGTGATTATAACACACCGGCTACTTAACTTAATGTTATAACACGTATCATCTTATATTTACGTTTAGTGATTCCTTAATTAAACGCTACTCATTATTACGTTCAGAGAATTTGCCGACTGTCGTTGTAGATTATTTTTGCGAAAAAAAACGAATTTCTGGTGATTGTGAACTAAATATATTGATTACATTCAAGTTGACCATCACTCACATTTGATCGCAGCGTTCGCATTCAGATAGACTTTCCAACCAGCCTCCTTCGGAAACAAGCACTAGACTCGAGTNAAATGTGAGTGATGGTCAACTTGAAAATAAACCAACCCCCCGGTTACTCATCAGTGATATTGAGTACACTTAAACGATATTGGGAGTTTTTAAAAACTCAATTTAGCCCCCAGCAGTCAACAACGTAAGAAACGGCTCCCATATAGGATACACATGATAGCAAGCGAAGTGTCTCTTAATCGAACACAAAAATACCATCGAATCCATGACAATAGGGTTGAATTTTTAGTGTTATCTGTACACGCCAAAGTGGTCGACGTTATCTCTCATCGCTTCACGCTTCCAGAAGTTCTCGTGAAAAACCACAGTTAGAAAAAGAAGCAAAGATACTAATATGTACTGTGGAACAATTGTACGGATTTTTTGCAACTAGACTTCAAAAATTGCTGTGTAACAAGCAACACGGGTCACAAAGCGATATGGGCGTTACAACACTGAAGTGTGTGTTTCTTTAAATACCCGGGGGATTAACATTCTATGGCACACTCACAGTCAACCACAGTGTCTTTTACCTAGTCAGCCAGTTCAGTGACAACTAGTCTACATTTAGTCTACATAGACAAAACAGTCCACTGCCTACATTGACGTGTGGCAAAGCCCATTCTTGTTGCTGACCCCTTAGTGCCCTACCGAGAAAAGGAATGTTTATCGTAACAGATTCAAAGAACTTGGATTCATCGATGACCAAACACACCGAGGGAACCGGTCACCTAATAGATCAGGTCAGATCGTTCAGTTTATTGTTAAATAATCATAACCTAAAGTTTCCATTAGTGAAGCAAGACTACTCAGACACCCTACATCAATCTTGCTTGTGCACACAAGGTGCTATCGCAGTAAGCCTTTCTGTTGTGGAACTGATTTAACCAGTAGTGCGCGAACGATCCAAACCACTTGACTGATCCGTTCAGTTGTTATTGTGCGCAGTCTTGTTATAAGCATTTTCGATCTTACGTTAGCGACTGGTGGGGGTTAATCGAAAAGCTGGCAATTGACGAAGATTTCTTCTTTTTCTGCTTCGACAATGTGGATGAGGAAACTCGGCGCTTTAGATTGAACAATGGTCAATAAATCGTGTTGTTTAAGCGCGTGAGCAATACTGCTCGGAATGAAGTCATCATTACAGAACTACATCAGTATGTTGGTGAACTGTTAGTGAGTAGCTATAACGAATGTTTAACGATAAAAATTTTCAATGGTATTATGCTTCAAAACATCCGGTGGTTCCACCATACACGAGGTGTTCACGCACAAAAATTTGAAAATGATCTGCGCGTTTAAGTAAACCTGTATGTTGGTGAGAAGATGCAGTCGGAATGAATTTCAGTCGGATAAAACTCCGCCAACAGTGTATATATTCTACCTGATATCTTAGAAGACATTGAAGTGTTTAGTCATCAGCATTCATGACTTTGCGTAGACCGGTAGTGATTAAAATCCTCTCTGGATAGTGGTTATGACAACTGATAAAATGAATTCGGAGTTCAGCATTTTCTTTCGGGGTAGATGGGCAGAAACAAGTGGTTGAACGCCAGAATTGTTTAACTGAGGGTAGTATTCAATTTTTTCACGTTTCAGACGACCAGGTGGAATGAAGGTAGTAGATGTTGCACAAATTCGATTATACATACTGTTCAATCCAAAGTATGTCTTGGCAACGAATTCGGTGCATTATGGAACACAATTTTCAGATATATGTCTTCAAAATAATATACTAAAGAGGGCAATTTTCATTTGCATACTCCAGAATGTTTTCTAATTTTTAGGATGGCAACCCCCCAAGTTAAATCTAGTGGAATCTGAGACCAGTATGCTACTTTCCTGGGGGGCAATCGACCCACACATTGATTTCTACACAGTGATAGTCTTGGAGCACGGAGTGATCAAAAACGTCTTCCACTTCGATTCACAAACAACGAGCTTCAAACTCAACAATACAAACCCTTGTACTTACTATGAATTCAGTGTTGGCGCCAAATCAAATGCTCGCAACCAGTTTTACGACCTCGGTCAAATCGCGTACGCGGGAGGTGAGTTGACGCATATATCTACTTGTTTTCTGCCTGTCGTTTCGTTAAGCGTTGTGTATTGAGTTTCCTTTTCAAGGGTTGATACGGTCCAAGCGTTTTACTGGTAAATGAATACTTCGGTCAATTCAAACTGAAATTTGACTAATACCTGGACTTTAGAAGGTGTACAGCATCATTTGTATCCAAGAAAAAAGACAGACCGTTTGATTAATCTTTTTCCCAATTTTCCACTTCTCCACTCCACAGATCCTCGTAGTTCCATCGCATCTAAAAGTCCGTCCAATATGTCTAACTTTTACAAATTAATCAGGAAACCGAGATTAACGAATAAAAAAGTATTCTATGAACCAATAACTACTGAAAGACTAAGTATATACCCATTAAATTCTGAGATGGATCAACGAGCAGTGTGATAAGAATTGATGTTTATAGTGACAGTGGTGAACAAAATGACATTATCTACAGCTAAGTGTAGAAAAGACAATGGAGTTACTGACAGATGTTTTCGCGTGGTAGTCGCCCATATTCGAGGCGTTCCACTACACAGTGTTTGCCAGCACCGTCAACCGCAAATGTAAACGGTCCAACCTCAGAGTCATGATGGAGGATCAATGCACATGCCTCATCTCCGTGTGTGCTCTCCGATCTTCTTGTGAAGCCGATATCTACCAAATTAGAATGGCATACTTATGTTAATCTGAGCTGATATCAGCTGATATTTGTGCTGATATCAAAATGCCAACGCACGCTTAACCTCAAACAAGGCACGGCAATGATGAAACGTGGATTTCCGTCAATAACTAACATCACCATATATGCTGTTGTCCAATGGATGCCACCGGTCATACACTGCAGGCCCACAGATATTATCCTGGACAAGCCACCTACTTAGTGTTAGAAGTGTGACGATTGACACTGTTCTCGTCTTTTCCAGTTTAAACAATACGTTCGTCAGATATGCGCTTGCTGATGCCATAAGGAAGACCACTGTAGATTCGGCATGCCATTCAAGTCCAACAGGCAGTCACAAGTATGACCATCCGACCGTTAAGGAAGCATTATACAAAGTCGATATTCTTTTTGGATACGCTCAGAGCTCGCTTTGCCAACCACCGAGGAGTTGTCAGTTGTTGCATTAATGGTACACTGGTGCAGCTGCATCTCGATACAGCCTCGGACATTCTGCTTCTTTCTAAGAGTATTTGGGGCTCATTAGCATGTCAACAGTGCAGACGATAAGCAAGATGGCCCAGGGCGCATCCGATGGCACTTTCCGTCTTAATGGCCAAATTCGATGTACCACCTCTTTTCTTGGCATACTGCTTTAGGAAACGTTCTACCTGAGTGACGTGTTTTCCTGAACAGGATCAATGGTCTTGAGCTCATGGAGCTTTTGGTGGAAGGGGTGTGTCGGCGTAACTCTGTCCTCAATGGTCGTTGTGATGTACCACTGCAACCACCTATCCAACATGTCCAAGCCTTCCAACAGAAGTTTGCCGCAATCAACCGACCCGATGCGACACCTGTGTTCCGATCCAAAAGATCAGCTGCTTGCGCAACCCAAGCCATCGTCGACCAGGAATTAGATCGTCAACAACGAACTGAAGTCACCTAGCTAGTAAATTACTCCTAGTAGGTAACACCGAACGTTGTCTTGGAAAAAACGTAAATGTGCAAGTTTTTGCCGATCTCCCAACCAGTCTCAACGTTACTTTGGATGATCGTCAATATCCGCTACTTATGCCAGAACATTTAGACACCAAGTTAAACGGTGGGTTTTGTTTGCTAAACTGGACCTGGCGGATGCCTACCTACAGTGTGACGTCACACCAAACTTCAAAGAGCTGCTGACCATCGATGTCCACCTTGGATTGTTCCAGTGTGTGGGGTTACAAGTTTGCGCTAAGATTTCTCTTGTGATCTTCAAACTGGTGATGGACACGATACTAACAGACGTCTCACGTGTGGTGGCTTATCTGAATGATATCGTTGTGGCTGGGGCTGATGAAAATGAGTTGACAAGCTGCTTGGATTAGACACACAACTAAATCAAGCAGTGCGGATTCCACACCTATCGGAAGAAATACTAACTTCTTATGTGTTCAATCAAATACCTGATGTCCATCTTCCATTACAGTTGCCGTCCCCCTGACCTTGACAATACACAAGGAACTACCACTTACTTCCGCCATGCGATGTGCCCATGCTTTCTAATCTTCTGAGTCTTGTCACCCATTACAGCGCTTTTCGTCCTAATATGTAACGCGTCCGTGTGCGCTTGTTATCCAAGGATTAGCCTTAGGAGTGAAACGCTGGGTATTGGTATGAGTTGATGAGGTGAGGATGATGCACCCAACTACGAAGTAAGAGTTGTGATCTCACATCTTTCGGGGATGACACTCACCAGGTTATCGCCAATGTCGCTGTTTCTTCACGTCACCAGAGAAGAACCACGGCCACCCGTCTTTGCAGCGAGGAAAATCCATAAGATGCTCATTTCACCTAGCTTACTGATCGGAAGCCACTGCTTGCAGTTTTTGGGGAAGAAGAAGGGATTTCTGTCTATTCCTGTCTATACGACAAATCGCTTTCAACAGTTGACCGCACTGTGGTTTTCAAATCAAGGACACATCCACCATGACAGTTGTGCGTGGTGACGTATTCTCCTACGCTAATGAATCACAGATATTAGACCCGGAGTAATAATAATCGGTAGCTGCAGTCATAGCAGTCGATTCGGAAGTAAACCATATAGTCTCCGATACCCTTCGCACAATTCCCGTTACTTCGGAAACGGCCCATGGGGCAGCATAATGTGAAGCAACATACCATACGTTTGCACGCGATGGCGGCAGTCAGGGCTTTCAGGTGTCCTGGCACAGGATACAAGCAGACATTACTCGCTATCTACTCTCAATGATTGTCTCCTTTTTGAAAAAAGGGTCAAAATATCGATGAGACGGTGAATCCGGGTGACTTGACAACTTCCTAACATATATCCGGAAACCAACAGCATGAAAGCATTAGCATGTCTACTGGTCAGAGGTGGACGAGCAGCTAGAACGACTGATACGCTTTTGTTACGACTGTAAATTGGCATCAACGGCAACCCCAAAATCCCCATTACAATCGTGATCTAACTCGGTGACACCACGGTTGAGAATTCACTCAGATTTCTGAGGGCCACTTCATAGACAAAAATTTCTCATAGTTGTGGATGCAACAGACGGCCGGAGATCACCTTGATGCAGATGAACCCCACACACACTACTATCTCCTCCCTTCAGAAAATCTTCAGCGCACACGGATGCCCAGAAATGCTCGTGAGTGACAGCAGAATCTAGTCTACCTTGTCGATGTTCGCAGATCTTTGCAAAAGAAACGGTATCAATCACAATTTTTCGTCACTGTTCCGTCAGCAGTCTAACGGACAGGCTGAGCGTTTTGTGAACAGGTTTAAGTGTGCTTTGTAGAAAGTTCACAGAGAAGAAACTACCAGGTGGAAAACAGCCCTAGTGCATTGTCAAACTGCACCAAATCCATAAACGCTAGTAGATTGTTTCTGGTCGGAAGATTCGGTTACCACTGGACTGTCTCCGGTCATCGCTGATCACGGCGGAAACCAGAAAATTAGCCACAGAAGAACAGTTCACTAGAAGTTGCGTCAAAACTTCGAGACCTCCAAATCAGTCAGACGGTAGTGGCAAGCGACTACCTAAACTATTCGGTAAAATGAACCATGAGTTGAATTCGATAGCAGATTGAGGACATCATTGGCGAAACATAAGCGGTAGAGAATGTCTGGACGCATTACGTTAACTGACTACAGCTCATGGCTATCTCCGACTGAACCCAAAGTGGGAATGAGCTGCCTCTAGACGTCCTCCTGGACACTTCTTAAGTGCAGTAGCCGAAATACAACGTATCACCTAATAATATCAAGGATCCCCCCATAGCACCTGTAGCCCAGCTGTTGAGCCTATCGAACATAGAGAACAACGACGGTTATTCGAATCAGTCAACACCGTCGATCCTACGACCGAAGTTTTCGAACTGGAGGTGTTAGATATAGAATTGATCTAACCGTAACAGTGGGAATTCATGTGTTATTGATAGACTAGTGTCCCTGTCTTCTCCGTTGCCTTGTCTTTTTGTGGGTTGTGCACAATCGTTTAGGGTTAAGTATATTCGGTTCGTGTTGCAAGACAGTAAAAATTTTGTTTCCAATGCAAAAAAATCCTTTCTCGCCAAAACGGAAGTTCATAGGGTCAACAGTCCTACTGACACAGGGTCACCATTGACTGCCACATTGTTATGTAATTAACAGCACTGACACCCATTTACGTGGCTAGTCATGTGGCAACCCAACTTTGACCGGCATAGTGGCTGCGTTATCGACCGGCCGCCAGGACGTCATTAGCACTACTGAACAAAGTGCGATGCGGCACACACCTCGTCAACACAACCAGCACGCGATCAAACTAGCACATTCTCCAACTTTATTGCCAGCGCTATCTATTGAAGAATTGGAAAGTTTTCAACTACATGCAGATGGAGTGTGGTGTTTTTCAAACAGACTTCCGACTTTACACAAGCTAACCAGCGGAGACGGTAGCAGTCGGAGATCTTTTGTACATTTCGAGTACAGCCAGATTAGGTCTGTATCTGCAGGGTAAAATCAACGCACCCACGCATTGCAATGTTTTCTTACAACCAACAACCAAATGTTTGCGAGATGCCACAGAAGTCGAAGATTTGGGATCGTGTGATGCGCTTTCGTCTTCCGCATACAAGCCCGGACATTACTCACAAAATATACTGTTTAAATAGTTGAACTAAGATTAAGTTTATTTTGTTGGCAGTGAACATGATTCCTTCATAATCCGGGGAATAACAACATAACCCCAGGTCCACACAAACTTTTACATCAGTAGGTGTTGTTCAGTAAAATGCATCTTGCATTCTATGTCCTGTCAAAGTGTATCGGCTGAAATGTTTTGAAGTTCATAGAACAGTAGCTATCCAACTTACACAAAAATCGAGGCTTAGAACACTTTGAAGTTAGACCGACACTTGTGTGTTGCCCGTAGTTTTGCCTACTATGAAATGATTGCAATTCCACACTTTCAACAGTCTAAAGGTTCACACCATTTATGGACTAACATGTGGTTTACCTCGGTGCTTAGTGGTGTTGAAGGAGTTATCATGAAAAGTGCTTTTAAATGTGTCACAACTTGAAAAGTTTCGCAGTGGATGCAACAAAAAAATGATAAGAGAGAGGAAAGCCAAATCAGGGCATATAGGGATTCTCAAAAGTAATGTTGATTTTCATCGTGTATGAGGTCAGAAAAAAGTCTCAATCAAAGGTGTTTTTCACCCCTCGGACTCTAACCAAAAAACCGACAATATCTTACAGATAAAATGCGTTCGCAACCTGCATAGATCGCCAATCACCCTGACTACTTGACAGTTGTGTTGATGACTGTTAAATCAATTTTGCACAGAAGGTACTAGCACAGTTGATGAGACCAAAACAGATTTCTCTTCAATGTAGCAGTGGAATTGGAAACAAAAAAGACAGTACTGTTTCAGCTAACTGTTAACAAAAACGTTCTACCACTTTTTTGTTCGTTCTCAGATCAGTACACAGACCCTTGGCTTTGTTTGCAAGACATTTGATTCGGTTGAATGATATTACAAATCCGACGTCAGCTAGACTTGGTGCTGTGCGCGCCTATTTTCCTGACTACCACACAGCAAGATAACATAAGATTTTCCCTCAGTTTACATACTTAAGAAATTCCAGTCGTTTTGCCTCGTTAATGTCAGTTATTGAAAGCGAGTTGTATTTTTACCATATTTTTAACAATGGCAGGCTGAATAATCTAACTCCATTCTATACCCATGGGAACATCGATTGTCATTATGGTCATTCTATCGCTCCCTCGCTCGATTACGGTCAACTGCACTCACATTTACTTACATGGACGTTTTGTTCGATTGAGTTCAGCTCTACTGCAGAGAGTGTAATTATGACATCCATATGGCAACTGAGCATAGCCATCTAGTGTATCAGTTCCACGAACGCATTAAGACATGAAAATCACGTAGCATGACCGTTGTGGGATGTATAGCACAGGCGAATGTTTCCAATCACTGGCGTAAACACAAAACACTCCAGAATTTTCAGAGTTGTTTCGCGCAAAACTGTCAAGATATGTGACAAGCAAAAGGGGGTTATTTGCTTGCAGGCGACCTTGTAGTTAGAATGTCATTGTTCCAAGGATTCAGAAATAAGACTCAAAACAATAATTTTTACTGAAAGTAAATAACACAAGAAGACGGGTTACCGTATTGCATCTGAAACATTTGCAGTCTGTTCCATGGCAAATCGTAGTAAACTAGGAACAGTTGTTCAGACGCTGATTAGGGGCTTAACCGCATTGCACAACAATGGCGAACGCATGCTTAATCGAAATGTGAACTTTTTCGCAACCACTTACAAAAGTTACGGTTTTCGTCCCAATTCTCTTGCAGGTCACTTTCGATTAACCGTTCAGTTTTGCAAACACTGACAACAAGAGTAAGAACACAGCCATCTGAGAAATTTTGTGCACATATCTTTCACAGGATGATTAACCACTAAGTACTCACCTGTTTATCATTTCTCAGGGTTACCAGCCATACCACAAGTAACTTACCTTGGAGGTTCCCGTGTCAGTGTCAACTGGACAACGAACAGGCTCTGTAAACCGGATCGTATTCATTTACATTTTCGAGCACCTGCACATCATATGGCGCCAGTTGAGGTTGATCAGACGGAGGACGTCGCAGTGGTTACCGGGGTGAAACAGTACACCATGTACACAATTCACCTGGGCTTCAGTTTTAAAACTGGACAGGAGTACCTCTCTGAACCTGTGCGCATGACATTTTTCTCGGGTAATTCAGTTCTTTCCGCTGAAGTTTCACCATGCATCGCCTGTAGGAGAAAACGTTTTCAACTTGATCCATTCACACAAATTCAGGTGTTCCAGTTTTACTGTAACACATTCTCCGCAAATTCTTGTTTTCGATACTCAAGACGTTTTGCTTTTTCCGTCGTAAGCATTGCACTGCTGGTTTGTATAGGAGCCTGTAATCCGGTTTTCACATCCTGTTGTTTTATAGTCGTGGTTGCTGATGAGTGATAGATAGGTTCACTGACTGACTAGAGAGAAACAAGCGTTTTTGTGGATATGACATTTCTACTGGTGAGCATAGCAGTGAGTGGAAAATATGGAATTTACTAACTATGTTGGCAAAGCAGTAGTGAGAAAAGAGTTGGGAATAAAACATAGACATTAGCACTGTAATTTTTTGCCTGCCGGCTACATGAGTCAACAATCACAATAGAATTAAAACTGCTAAATTTGCTTTATCATGATCTGTAAGACAGTGTCTTAACCTGACTCTCCACAGTACAGCAGTATTATCACCATTAAAACAACGTTACGTCAGATCATGATTATTTTGCTTCAGGATGCTAAATGACTGTCCGAAACTTAACGATTCGCGTTGTGTAAAAGTGAGGTAACGGAATATAAGTAACTCTAGTAGAACACCATTAAAACGAAAGCCGTGAAGTGAGAACACATTTCGTTTTAGTGAAAAGTATGCGAAATTCAGTATGTGATTTTTTAGATATATTGACTAAACACAAATTCTCATTTCTTTTTTCCTGTTATTCGTGGCACGGAGCCCATTTGATTTCGATAGTCTGGTCTAATTCTTACAGGCGTAGTACAGAAACCACAACCGGGAAACTCGAAAATCATTCGCCCCACTGAAAATGACATTTATAAGGGGTTCACTATTTAGAATCACATTCGAACTCTCTATATGTGAAATTAAAAAACAGATAGTATACCACTTTTATTGCACGTTCATCAAGCGTTTGTTGTTTCACAATTATCATCTTCGGGAAATGTCGACAGTGTTTTTTGTTGCAAATAACGGTAACATTCGAGTCACTTACAGTTGATTTGTGATAACACTATCCCAAGCTTTTGAAGCTTCCTACTCTTGGTTGTTTTTTGTCCCCATTGCCTAATTTGGAGACATCAGTAGAAGGGATATTTAGTTTATAGGAAATTAACATATAGGCACACATGATCATTACAACATCAGAACGCTCCAAGTCAGTCAAATTTTCGTATGGTTCGTTTACCGTCAGGTTATAGACTTTACTCCACGTAGTAGTATGTCCAAATTATTTAAGCATCAACAACATCACAGGACAGCTAAACAACGCAACACATGAGATGGAGAAACCAAAACTAGCAGTGGAAGGTGCGGAAGAAAATGGCTACCAACCCACCGATTCATCTATTTTGGCGACGATACAGAAGAGTCTTTTTCTGAACTCCAACTTCACATGCGAGTACGGCTTGTATCAAAAAACTGTGAGCAAAGTATGTTGTTTGTTGGCAAGAGAAACTGATTAAATATTGTCGAAAAACTCGATGAAACATGCTGTTGTGAGTGGTTACACAGACTGTCTTTTATCGCGATCCTTCTGCTGATTAGTCGACGTAGCTGTGTGGTGAAAGTTTGTTCATTAAAAATCTCTGACTAGATCCGAAACAAAAGTGACCGTGCTTTCTAGAACCCACATCTACTAACGTTTTCTTCCATGTGCTGGAGACAACCAAGATTATTCAAGCACATAATCTCCACACATATCATCAGTGTGTACACAACGGCTCTAGATTTGCGCGAAAATCCCGATGTCATCCCAGTTGAAGGTATTTTAATTGTTGGTTCAACTTCGCCCGAAGTCTATGTGACAACCACAGAGGCATCAGTTTGGTGTCTGTTGCGTCTGAGTTACTCACTGGCATCATTTTACGTCGGCTCACTGAGCCCAAAGGAAGTCAGATACGTGAAGAATAAGCTGGATTAAGGTCCGGTCGGGGGTGTGTTGATCACACTTTTACGTTACGACGGGTCTTGGAACATCGGCATTCATATAGGCAGCCGACGGCCGTGGTCTTTTTGGACCTGAGGGCTGCATTCGATTCAGTTGCTCGTAACGTTCTCTGGAGCTGTCTCCTTCGCAAGGGAGTACCAGAGAAATACGTGAATCTATTGAGATCGCTGTACGC
>QNGE01000619.1:133988-179732 GCA_008508345.1 Paragonimus westermani
GATGATGATGATGATGATGATGATGATGATGATGATGATGATGATGATGATGATGATGATGATGATGATGATGATGATGGTTCAACTTATGCGCAATCTTGTCCTCAAACAATCCAGTTGATATCACAAATACTCCTTTTGCTGCGCAAAAAGAGATGATGCTGTCTATGGTCATGAATTCAATAGGCTATCTGATGCTCGCTAAGAAACTGTAATGCCAAAGTTGCTGAACAACCCATTTTAGCTTCCGGTAGAATTGTACCTAGCATTAGTGTATATCTGATTTCAGATTTTAGTAACTGTTGTAAAGCTCACCATTCAGGGCAGTGAACATAGGTTAGTTCGGAGGGAACGTCTCCCTTTCACGACTGCATCCGGTTGACCAGCCGTTTCTTTCTTCCACAACAAGGCAGTTGATTAAACAGCTTAGTAGGTTCCCGTTCCTACCCAAGTGAGCACTTTCGATCGTTTCCTTCAACATCAATTACGGCTAGATAATTCAGATCCACAAAAGTTATTGCTAAACAGGACTGAAATACTGAGATCCTACAGGAATCTACTTTCCCATCACCTGCGAGATCTTTAATACATGTTTCTGATATGTGTATAGGCGCAATCACAGCTGAGCAGTCCATATCTGAATGGTTCTGTCGGTGTCTTATTTATTAGCAGTAGGACGACAACAATACTTCAGTTACGCCTACGTTCGTTCCGCACGTTAAGCTAGACCGTAAAATTGGCTAATATCTAAAACTACAGGGCTTGACAACAGTCGAGCGGACGTGTCGGACCAACCGACTGCAAAGTGAACGTAGAGTTACTGAATTTTTGTATAGTGTATGTGGAGCTCCAGTAAACGAAAACCTCTGAAGTGACCTAGGTCCTGTTTGCTCAGTCACAACTTCAAATGTCTACAGTTGCAACTCCATGGTTCGCAAACTTAACAGCGATGTGAACAACTTGAATACTTAAAAGTAAACATGATGGAAACACTTTTGATGGTGGTCGGTTCGAAGAAGTTTACCACTGAAAATCAGTTGTTTTAATAGTTAAGCAATTAGTCTTATAATACCGTATATGTCCTGTGGAAATCACATCAGTTTTTGCAGAAGTGGGGCGATTTTAGGGTTGAGAGCCGCCGTGGAAAGAAGCACCTTACATGTAGCTGTTGTGTGTTAGGTAAAGTGTTACCAACTCAACGTTTTCGGAAAGAATGGTCACCGCACCTGTGCATGTGTACATCTTGACCAGTCCATTAGTAAAATGTATTTCGTTGAATTGAGATTCGTTCAATGCATTTCGTGGTAACAAGCACAACTATGTCTAGGAAACTTAGTCGTTTGTTATGACAAAACATTCGTTACAATGAAAACTAACCCACTCTATATTCCCTGGACAGATTGTTCATTCATTACAGAAGCGTTTGTTACAGCAACTAATTGCTATAGCTGGGTTGTGATTTGGACTCAGTTTAATGTAGGGTTGACCACTGCGAACGTCTTATGGACATCACTTGAAATAGTGTAGCACGGTTCAATATTGAAGACTCTCAGTGTTTTTTCATTGTGTGGGTAATAATGGACTGCATTCCCAAAGTGAACCATCAGGCATTGAAATAGCCTGATTGTTGAGAAGTTCTAACCGCATTTCCATTTTGAGATGAGACAGATTTGCATGCTTTGCCTACCACCTAATCAGTTAGCCCCGTCGCCCCAACGATGGCCAATCATGCCTAGGCTCACAGTCATGTTCGTTAGCATTTACATCTGTGTTGTACCGAATGCGAACTCGTCATGAACGAGCTCTGTAACCTTGCTTCAGATTGGACGTTTTCTCATCATCAACCATATGCACAGTAAAATGGACACACCTGTGGATCGCTTTGTTCCCTGTTGTCATACGATGTTAGACACGTTATTGAATGAGATGAAAGACAACACGGAGCATTGATCGAATTTCTTCCTAGGCTAACGAAGATGTGCGTGTTTTTGTATAACTCTGATGATGAGATTTTTGACTGAAATCCGACCGGCATGGTACAGGTGACCAAATAACCAGTTCGCGCTGTTTGCTTAGACAGAAGCTATTTCGGGTCATACATTCATAGTGCACTTTTAAGAAAACTACTTAACTCCCTCACCAAATATACGAACATAATCCTAACGAAGCTTATGAACCTAACGGAAGGTTAATGGTAACATTCTGTTGACACACCGGTATTTTTTTAACGACGACGAGAAACTTCAATTAAGTTTGCATTACACCTAAAATCGAACTGCGTTTGCTTACCTGTCAACGACTATTGTACACAAAGGAAAAAGCCTGATCTACGACGAGTTAACAAATGAGGGCAAAATGAGTGAGAGTAGGTAATGACGTCAGCTGATAGAAACAAAACGCCACTCATAATTCATAACAGCTTCCGCATTCGTTTGGATATTTGTGCATACACTGTCAGGCTCGAGTTTCGCTCCTATCAGAGCTCGTCAGGTTGTCGGTGTGTCCCAATGTCGACCCATTAGGAAGGTTGCAGCGAAACTTTTGGCAGGTGCTTCACATTCATTCTATAGACAGCTGTATGACTATGGCAAAAAATCACAGCAAACACGGCATGGTAAAATCTTTCGTCGGGGAAGTCATCAAATTTGCGAAAATATTGTGACACTGGCGAGTGACCTTCATGGTTGGCACGGTCGTGCGCCACTTCGTCCTTCAATCCCTGTGCCAAATCTCTGGCACCCCACCTAAGTGCCTAAAGGCTCACATGCCTACATGCCGCCCACGCGCATCGCTGTGCTATTCGGCTCATCATTTGGTCCGCCTTTGAGTCGGTCTTCCTATTGGTTACAAACCCTTTTTATACGATCTGGTTTGTGACCGTGTTGCTTTCGGGCTGAGCGACATAAAGGAGCTCTGTCCGGAGGCCAGTCTTCCTTCTGTTCTCATGCATTGGCATCGGGTGGTTGGGTTGGCCAGGAAGATTCGAACTAGTCGTGCATATTCCGTAGTCCGTTTTTCGTTACCGTTGACTATCGTTCCGTTATACGTCGCTCACCGACCGTTATTTCGTTATCTGTTTACGTCCTCGTAGGACATTGAGCAAGTTACAACACCTTTCATCACAAAGTGAAACGGTTTGTTTTTTTTCTACTCCAAACTAGATCGTCCACCTCAAGTCCGTACAAAGCTTGCGTTTGACGAAAGTGGCTCGCTTCTGGTTCGTTGGTTGCTGGACCCCGACTTCGTCCCGGACCGCACAACGGTGACTGTGGAAACTGATGGGGTGGGGGTAAAAACCCACGACGTGTTAGGTCCCAGCTCATGGACCCGACTGAATGGCCTCGAACCATGTGCATTTCACACCTTTTACGTAACCTTTCAAAGCCTAGATGGATTTGTTCTACGGACCAATTCGAGCGAAATTAATTCATTTACTAGTAAGCTAGCACATTAGCTATTATGGTTGACTATCCGATGAATATTTGATTTTCAATGCGGCCTTATAAATCGATTTGAAATCAGTTCATCACCGTTAACGTAGAGTGAACGTAATATCGTCTTTGGGGACACTACAATTTATGAAGAGTTTTACAAGGACTAAATAGCACAGAATGCTACAATAGAAAATAGGTTAGAATTTTCAATCTTCAAGACATTTAAAAATTTGAACCGTACGGCACGATAATTGAAAGTGGTCTTCAAGGCGACTGACGATATATCATACTAGAATGCCTCCCAGATACATATAATTCACTCTTTGCAAACACAACTCTCGAAAAAAGTGATGACCGGTGAATTTAGTGATTGCCATCTGTGCACATGAGGGAATTGTAACCTACGATTTAGCCGTACAACCTAATAACCTGTCAACTAAACGTTCCACTCAATCCATGGTTGAAATAGCGACGAACGAGTTTCTTAGATTTCTTCATGGAAAAGTGTTGAGACATCCTGACTAGTCAGTTAAGCAGAGTACTCTACGTAAAAAACACGAGCGGACCAATATGTCTATTTCTGCATCCTTGTTACACTAAAATAAAACCGCAAATTGGTCCATCCTTCATCACCACATGAAAAAAGAAGAACAGTCTGTTGACAGGTCACAGGATAAAGTGCTTATTTACTAACACGCTAGAAGGAAACGAATGTCTAGGTAGAAAGAATACACACAGCGCGGTCAACGCTAAGCAGTTGATTTCTAGTGTCGAATAGAAACGCGTTCACCCCATGCCCACACAAAAAAGACGTTTATGATAGACAAGGCAACAAAAATTTCCACCCTCACCATTGGAAATCCATTTCATTGCTACACAATGCTCAGAATTAGCCTCAAGGACAAAGTAGGTTTTCACGGACAACTACCACCTATGTTTTCCTATACCAACAGCCGTTGTACAACAGAAGGTATCAGGCGAAAGATAAGACGGTTGCCTAAGTAGATTAATGAGCACCGTCCTGATTGGAATGGAACTGAAATCACGAAACCAACTACCAGCGCGTCATATAGGATCGAAAGAAGTCATACGTTTAGCGTGCCTAACGAGTTCCGGTTTTAGAACACGAAATGTGGCAAACATGTTTTTTCGAAAAAATCTAATCAGGCTGTCACAGTCACAAGCGAGATTAGTTGAGCGTTCAGATCTGATAATTCGGTCGTGCCTAATTTGAGATCAATGGCGCAGTGGTTAACACGGTTGCCTCATGATTTGAATAGCAGGAGTTCAAATCCCAGCCGTGGCAAGGATATGCACTACTGATGAGCTCTAATGAGAGCAAAACTCGAGTCTAGTGCTTGTTTTCGAAAGAGGCTGGCTGGAAAGTCTATCTGAATGCAAAGGCTGCGATCAAATGTTAGTGATGGTCAACTTGGAAAAAAAAATTAAAAAGTGACCACTCGCAAAGTTCAGCGTTGGCCAGAATTCACACCACATCACTTTCGTGTTTGGGAACGTCAAGTGGGGTTTAATTGTCTACGTATCGATCGGGTGAGCCAGCTAACGGCCAAGGAAGTTGGAACGATTGAACGAACTTTGTTGATCCAAATGTGGTTAGGTTACGTAATTTCATGTCGATGGCCGCGGCAGTGGCCAACACTCGTTGACAAATGAGTTTTGACCACTTCGGCGAAACTCTGTGGATGACAGTCAACGATCGATCTGTGCTGACCTGATGATCGCTCTCGGCCAGGTGACCCACAATGACACTAGTGATTAATTTCCTGTCATTTGTCCTGATTCATGCTGGACGATGCCCTCTGATTCATCCACATAAATGTCTACGCAGTTTGCTGAACAATCAAGCCGAACTAGTAAGTGATCATGGATGGGTTTTGGGTGGGCACTTTGTCTTTCAGATTTAGAGCGATCAACGGGGAGCCGGAGATAGAACCAATCAGTCTGACTACACTGAAATTTCTCTCAGGGGAACTAATAAGCCGACATATCAGTGATTCGTCCAACGCATATCCTTGGTATGACAATCACGTGAAAATGAAGTGATTTTCGGCTTGTCTACGAGCTTCCAGTCAATCAGCCGAATTTATGAAGATGGCAAATTTTGGTAACTGCTGAATCGATCGCTATCAGCTCATGCTTTGTACACGAAAATATCTCGATAATGTTTTAAAACTTCCCCGGTTTCGAGTGCCCTAAATCTACACCGACACACAGTGCTGACCTTAAACCTAGATCGTAACTATATCTCGCGTCCAGAATAGCAGGCGAGTTTACCAAATTCATTTCGATCACTTGAGTATCTCAGTTAATTTTTACACTTTTAAAACCTATGATAAATTATTCTACTACCCGATTATTTGGAATGTACCACGGGCCAGTTGGGAATTCATGGGATTTATGACCCCTCATTATCCAATTCACTTGGTTCCTGAAGTCTAGCCAGCCTTACTGTTCGCCAGATTTACAACCGGTTTATCTGGTCTGACGAAGCCTTTAAATTGTTAGTGAAAAGCTTTCATCCAATAAAATCTCCGACTGCTAAACTAATTATTTTGAAATGAAGATCGTACTGCTTCCTGTTATCCTAATGTTTACATCAAGAAGACAAAATGTTGGAGACATGCTTTCGAGGTCTCACTATCACATCAATACATATCTTCGGTTAAATATTACATTCGGCACTTCTGCTCAATCTGGCACTGTAGGCTTTGTCTCCCAACTGAGTAGTCTCCATACAGCTCACATCACTTGTATCTGACAAACAGACGACCCAGATCAACTGATCAGTTGCCACAGGAGCCTGAGAACCCAGACGAATCCCTTTCGTGTGTACAGCTTCGGATTACATATTCAAATCGCAATAGCTTATGTTGTTGCAATACTGTGTTGTTGAATTGACGTGGGTTGGTTGACCGAGACTTAGTAGCACATCTCAAATGACTTGACTGAGTTAACTGTGTGTTTCATGTCTGGCAGATGGTCGACAATCGCTCTACTTATCAGCTTTCTCATCCCATTTCAGCCAGACCGGATGATATCATATTATACTTCTTAACAGTCGACTTTTCACAGACCAATAGGTAATTGACTACACGAACATGCTTTAAACATGAACAAGCAGGTTGTCCCTTAGACTGAGACAAACGTAAAACAGCAAGTGGCAGTCTGTGAGGCGGGGATTAGAAAATCTGCAACCAAACCGCCTCTAGAAGCGACATCGATAAAAATCGTCTTCTCCCTTGTCGCAAGTAGACACGTCACTACTTTAGCTATCGTATCTTTTAAGATGAGTGTATCTTGACTGTTGTTTCTTTGACGCGTGGTAGACAGAAATTTCATCTCGCAATCAATCACATCATTTGAGCACATTTTTCTAGATCATTTGCCGCTAGTGTAACTATAGGCGTATCTATTCTGATAACACTCTCCTATAAACAAGGATATTTGGTTACTTGTTCGTTCAGTAAATAAAGTCACGTTGAATTCTTCCAAATTACAGAGGACTTCGGATTGGTGAATATCAAGACTTATATCGCTGATGGCAAATTGTTGGCCCAGTGGGAACCCATTAGCACTTGCCACGTGCTTGGTTATCGCATCGATTTCATCAATCCAGTCACCGGACTGACAAAATCTTATCTGACCAATGAGACGACACAATACATGTCCATTGATGAATGTACGAAGAATTGTCAACTTTTAATCAGTGTCATATCAGTCAACGCTATGGCTCCGATTACCACAATGATTAATATTCGACCCGATCAAGGTAATTTACTATGTAAAAGCACTCTGGAAACTTGATATTTGATATATATGTTAGTTAGAAATAATATTTCCCAATCTGAAGCCAATTCAGCCACAGCATACAATAATTTTGAAGTATAATGCTCCCAGTGAGTTTCGTGAGCTTTAAAATTGGCTAATTCTTCATGAGTTTGAGTTTAGAATAAGAGCAAACTTAACTTGAGGATACACGTAGTATGATTAACTTTTGTAGCTTAGCTTATAGAGAAAACAGAGTAGAACTTATCTGAGGCGTGATTTATGGAAGGTTGATAAACGGTATCACCAGGAGCATTTGTAATCAGTAGAAAGTCCGTACACGGGTGGGAAAAACAAACTGTCGTTACGAGAATCTTCAGCTTACAGTCGACTGACAAGAATCGTAGCCCTTAATCACTTGATGAAATGAGGATGGTACCAGATACTGATGGTGACAAACTAAGCCTGAAAGCAACATTATTTGTAGTACACGGTCCTAGTCGTGTTACAGTGTGTTATGAGGTTTTCTGGGCGACCTGTTTGACCAAATCACAAATGATTGCGTCACTGGGACAAGTTAAGAAGAAAAGCAGTATGTTTTGATATACACTACAATAGAACGGTATTTGTGAGTAGTCAACAAAATCCAATCCATCCGCCCTATTAAACTTAAAAGCAGTAAGCAGTAGGCACTCCTTATAACAGTCTCATGTGAAGACAACAAGGATTCCAGCTTTGACAACATTCGAATGTTGTCGCTTGAGGTCATTTGCTAACTGTCTTTTCTACTTGGCCCAACAAGATGCATACGTCTTGAAGTGCGTTTCCGTGTTGTGGTGCTGTAATACTCGGGATTATGGGCTTCGAACAGCCTCAGAAATCGTACTGGAATTAAAACCACCCAGGCAGGTAATCAAGAGAAGTTCTCGTACTGGTTGCAATACGCACCTCTTATTCACGAGACAAGAAGCTGAATTTATAGATATACATCTGTATTGAAGACATCACAGTTTTTCATTGGCTGACCGTCGTGACACATACAAAGTCACAACGTGTGAGTTAATTGATGCAATACAGAACAATGAAACTAGCGAACAACGGAGGGCATAACACTGAGACTTTCTTCTAATCCTGATGCGCTACGTTTGGATTGATCCCTTGTTAGATCTTTTATCGTGTGAGGGTTTAGATAAGCGGTGAACCAAGTAGATCGTCATAACAGATACACATTAACGTAAGATTTAACTGAACCGAAGTAAACACTGTCTTATCAACACTCTGTGGGGTATTCTGTGCCTGAACAGGGCGAATTCCGTAAGGAGCATTTCTATAGGTCATTAGTCAGCACAACTCCTGTAATGTGCACCAAATTTGGTGTGGCGAATCCTATCCGAATTTCCTTGAGGGACATCCAGCGTCTTCAGTGTTAAAAACACGCATTTGTTGTACCGCGTTTTAGGATGGTGGACTTAGAATCATCCACATTAACTGTGATGTGTGATCGCGTATGGACTGCAACCCGTTGTTAACCATACAGTCCAGATGATTTCATGTCAACATTTTTCAGATGCGGTGGTGATCGAAGATCCCATCAGATTAGTTCACCTAGCGAGAATGATCGAGACTGCCTGACTAAACCGGTCGAGCAGAAGCGCGATCTCGGTTTGATTTCTGCTTTTCGTTGAGTTATAGGACAGCGTTATGCATACCAGCGACCAAAACGCTGTTTTCTGGAATACACTAGTACGTTCGATTCCCTAAGTATATCTGCAATTTCAGAATGTTTTGCGAGACGAATTCGTTTCTCGCACTCTCATCAATTGCGTAACATGCGGCATGAGTATTACACGAAATTCGTCCAAAAACACGAAACCTGGGAGCCAAAAATCAAGTATGTGTGCCTACTGAACTCACTGTATTCGGTATAAGAGTTAGTTGTTTTTGTACACACAACTGTGATTAGCAGGGTTTCGATGAATCTGAACAAATGATGGTTTCTATCACGCCCAACCACGCTGACGACTGAATCTGAATCCATGCGGTTACTACTGATTAACAGGTGCCTAGCAAGTCAGGAAGAAACTTTGTGGGATAATTCATCTGCGTGTTTATCTGAGGCATATTCATTTTTGTTTGAAGCCTCTTATCCGTTCCTTCTGTGCTTGTTTACCCGCACTATAATCAACCACGCGAGAGACAGAAACTGGAGGAATACCCACCTTTATTGATGGTGGTGCTAATTACCTGACTTCATTCGGTTACACACTGGCTATCATGTCTACTAAAATTCAGTTTCTGATGTAAATGGACGTAATAGTAATTGCCAGCAGCTGAAATTTTGTTTGATGTACTGCATCGATAACATGACGATTGTTGACGAGTTTATGACTTTAGGGAGCTGCCTCAGAAGAGACTGAACTAATGACTCACACCTTAGCCAAACTGAATCATCTCTGATGACAGAGGGTTGTCATCGAACAGTGATTATAAAAAGGCTGAAAGTAGTTCTAATTTAACATAACGAAACATAGTCCCTCAAAGTGGGAAATACGTTGCCTGCAAACATTCGAACATGCACATATACATTCAGTCACTCGCAACATATGGTAAGCAACGTTGGGGTTGAGTTGTTAACTCGATCCAACAGCATTCACCTACCCAATATTGCGGTATTTACAGATTTTGACCATCAAGCCATTTGCCTATAAAGCCAGCTGATCACCTCTCACAATGACTGACAGTTATTAGGTGGATAAACTACGCGTAAGAACATTACTGGCTGAAAGAACTTGTGAATGCTAATATACATCGGAGTCTGTATCGGACAGATTGGAAGGAAAAACCGGTAGAGGGTTCCGAAAGAATACATTGCAAAGAAAAGTCTAGGAAAAGTTGTGGCAGAGAAACTCAGCCACAGATATTCAAACATACTAAAAGAGCGCATCAACATGAAACACACATGAATCGAATAACCGAAAAACTGGCATGCTGAGCGCGTAGACATCTTACCGCATTGATCTTGATGATCAAGGTAAACGAGGACACGGCTCCTTCTCTTGAATGTATGTACCCACTTCATTCTAGAATTCATCTACTGATCCCGTTCTCGCTACAGTCCCTGTGTGGATCAAGCAGCTGAGTTAGCTTCACTGTTTTAGAGAAGTGTCCCAGAAGTGGTCATTCAAACAATGTGTATGCACGCTCAGTCATGCTCTACAAATCACTAACCTGATCCGTACTTGTGGGCATAGGCTCTCAGTATGCGACCCTCGCTGGCCAGCCTGTAACACTTGGGCTGAGTGTATCATAAACACGGCCGTCTGTTGACACGTGTTTGAGCACTTTGCGATTTCGTGTTGATAACCGAGGTGATGAAAATGCCTGGTCAAAGGTGATGTTCACTACATAGGGGGAGGGCGCCTGCCTCAAAGTCCACGTTCAGTACGGCTGAGACCATTGGAACAAAGGTGAGGCTGCCAGGTGATGAGTAGTTTTGGAACTTACCGCCTGCTAGACTGAAGAGTCCACGAAGATCCACATCGCCGTTTGGTAGCGCTTTCGGATATGCAATTCTGAAAAGTTCATTGGCGAACTTGTATTCGTAGGGTTGTTTACACATCTTATTCATAAGACTGTTGTGTCATAACTATACTTTTCAATGTTTGCACTCCATGATTAGCTCAGCATAATAGTACGCTAGCGAGCTGAAGATAGTCGAGAAACCAGCAGATTGGAACAATCCAAACAGCCCTTCCTCATTCTGATGGAAACAGTTGCCAATAGGCCGGACGACAGTGAGAACTAACACCTCCAAAATGGAAGTTCTCACGATTCATGCAGATTGGGTTTGGAACGGTCGGGGGAACAATATTCAACCAGGTTCATTAGAATGTATGTTATGGAGCACGTAGTTTAGCAAACATGTTTTTTAGAAAAAAAAACTAATCAGGCTGTCACAGACACAGAGGAAAAGAAAATTTAAAAAGTGACCACTCACAAAGTTCAACGTTGGTCAGAATTCACACCACATCACTTTCGTGTTTGTGAACTTCAAGTGGGTTTCAACTGTCTACGTATCGATCGGGTGAGCCAGCTAACGGCCAAGGAAGTTGGAACTATTGAACGGATTTTTTTGGTCCAAAGACGGTTAGGTTACGTAATTGCATGACGATGGCCGCGCCAGTGGCCAACAATCGCTGACGGATTTTCGAAATATTGTGACAGTTTGAGGAGTGAATGTTGTCAACACGTTAGTGAAGAATCAACGCACATTTTGTACGAAAGGGGAAGCGAAATGTTTCGTGCTGTCGACGCCACTACATTCTCATATGCAACTGAAGCTGTCAAGATACGGACACTGAATACTTCAGTCTATATGAGGTTTTTTAAATTAGACGTAACAACTCACTCCTTTCTTATCTGAACTTAGATAGATGTTTTTTGATCATTAGAGTTATATGAAAGTCACACATTACTGTATTGTATCCGGTGATAATGATGGTAAGCGTTATTTTACCATTAGTCTAGTGACCACACTCTGCTCCCATTAAATTCTTCTCATTTCAGTGCCTGATCAGCCTCAGCCACCGTTCGTCCAACGTGACGGATCGACCCTGTTCGTCTGGTGGACCAACTCAAACCAAACCTTCAACATTAAATCACACAAATTGTTTGTAATTGATGCCATGAATAGGACCAGGATTTTTGAAGTGCAATATCCGAGGAACTCCGAACTGCTGGGAATCCTTAAGGAAGATGCTGTCTATAGGGTGAATCTTCGAGCCGTCAATGAAGAAGGCGAGAGCAAGTCGTCTGCGACTGTGCAAACCAGTTAAACAGTTGACTAGACATTGAGTAACTGCGTTCCTGTTATCAGCATTAAAAACAGACTTAAAACACCTTCTCTAGCCTCAGTTTCCTACGGTAATATGTAGAGTTTGCTTTGGTTCGGCTAGCTTCCCACGTTCTACTATAGTAACTTGTGAGCATCTGTGATTGTTGATATGAACAATGTTCGGTCTTTTTTTTATCTTTTATATTATGCATCCTTGAATAAACGTGAACCATATTGCACTCACTGTTGACACTGACTCACAACGGAAACAGACTGTGCCACTCCATGGGATGAGACAAGCTAATGTGACGCTTGAATCAAAGCCCGTAAAATACTAACAGACTACAAATATTCGGCAATCTTCTCCAGAGTATGACCAAGTGAATTCAGCTTCGTTGTTCCCGAAGGGCTTCAGTTTTTTCTGTTAGTGTCTATCATGGATCTATCATTTTCACAGGGACTTCTGAAACTTCCATGTGTCTCGGAACGTGTTATCCAATAACGTACTGTTTTCCTATCAACAGTCACGTCATCCTATTCAACATCGACCCTCCCTTGTGAACAACAGGCCAAATTTCTTGAGTTTAGTTATCAGTGGAAAAAGCTCAAAGTAAATCAAAACACTGACAGACCTGATAATGTCACGCTGTCGGGGAAGTCTTCAATTTCATGGAAAACATTTTAGTTGCTTAGCCAAATTGGCCAAAAAACACCAATATTTTAAATAAATTTCAAAGTTGGTACAGAGCCATGCTGCATTGTCTGCATTTCTGTCTGACCTAGTTTTCGACGCCGTTTTCCTATTGGTCATGTCGTCTTCGGATTGACCGATATAAGGAAACTCCGTTTGAAGGTCAGTCTTCTTCCTGTCTTCATGTGTTAGCCTTGGGCAGTTGGGTTGGCTGGGTAATTCATCAGTTAACTGCGTATACTCCGTCGTCTGTTATTGTTGTTCGTTGTTCCGTTACCTGCAATGCCGTTTACCGTTGTTCTGTTATCTGCTAGGGTCAGCTTACGTCATCATCATCATCATGGACAGCAATACATCAGTGGTTCACACTAATGCTTAACTGCCACACAACCATGAAGAAAAAGCAAACCCTATATATAGGAGGGAAGGAACAAAGAAGGGGACGGGAAGAGACCTAACTACTGAAAATGACTACGTCCATATTCAAACATTCAGCATCAAGGTGCCTACACCTTGCAAACAAGCCTGACCCAATGGCTGAAGTCAACGAATGTCTGTGCTTAACCACCACCGCAAGTGGATTGCGCAGTACCACTTGCAGTTCCACTCGCACACCACATATCCAGTGCAGACCCAATGAAATAAAACCAGGAGATATGTGAATGAGGTTTTTGTGTCCAGCCGGTAAACGCTTGTTAGCCAATTCATAGACTAGCATGCAAATGAAACCCATATCTCAAGAGAACTGAACGAGACAGACTTGAATGGTAAGACCGAAACATGGTAATGCCTTTTTGAGAGGATAGGGAGGAAGGGCAAAGTGCAAGGTTGGACTGGAGGGAACCAAGCAGAACATTCACCATACAGTACAAGACTAAAGGGAAGAAAATTTAGAAGGCCACAGAAATCCAGGTTTCTGAAAATGAGAGCAAGTGAGTTCCAAACGACGGTAGTCGTTGGGCAATGTGACCAAGAGGAAAAATGGACATAATGGATATAACCTACTTGACAGTAGCTCATTCGTTAGCTGGTGATGTACTATGAGTACGTCGATGGTCTACTAATCCTAACTAGCCAGAGCATTCGCAGCCGCACGCATTACATCGCCATATAGTCATATCACCACGACCCATGGCACCGATGGCTCCCTTGCAGACCACGTAGTAGCTGCCCAATGGAGTTGCTGACGCCCATCCGTACCAAATCCCTCCAGGCTGTCCGATTCAACATCTATTCTTCCCAACGTTTAAAGTCGATGTTAGAACGCGATATACTTACCCGGATAACATCCTGGTATCTCCGCTGTTGACTAACAGGATTTCGCCCACCCGATTTCTGTACCTTATGTCCATCCAGCAGTTGTTTTGGAATGCAACTATCGTCCATCCGATGGACGTGATCTAGCCAACGAAGCTGATTAAGCGTCAGTGTGGTTTCCATTTCGTTTGTGTCCGCTCGCCGTAGTACCTCAGTGCCCGCAACCATGTTCGACCACCGAATACCCAACATGTGCCTCAGATACTGCGAACGGAGACCGTTCAGATACCGTAAGTTTCGTTGATACCTCGTCTAAGTTTAACTGCTGTACAGTACCATTGAGCGGTAGACACAGAGCATATTGCTCGCCTTCAAGCTGTGGTTCTTCCAGATAGTTCTTTGAAGACGTCCGAAAGCAGCACTAGCCTTCGTCACGCGAGCTCACAACTTACTTTCTACGGATAGGTATGTGGATAGGTTGCTACCCAAGTAACAGAAGTCTGCGCAGCTGTCGAAATTTCAGTGGATGCGAATCTGAGACGCACGTACAGAAGTAGCGCCTACCCCCGGAGAAGGCTGAAAGAAAGAAAATGTCTTAACTGTGTTGACATCTAATCCAAACTTAGATACCGCGGTCATGAAAGAGTTGGCCAGTCCCTGTAGTTCATCCTTGCTGTTTAAGAACAGCGAGCTGTCATCTGCGAACAGAAGCATACGCATCGTTGAGGTATGTAGCCGGTTTGGGGCATCGAAATATCAAATATTCAATAGGTACCCATCTGTCCAATACTGGACCTCAACGCCCTCTTCCTCCCAGTCCTGGAATGCAACTGTCAGCTTGGCAGTCAAATGAAAACTAAATAAGGCTGGCGCTAAGGCACAGTCCTGCTTCACGCCAGTGGCAATATCAAAATCATCAGAAGCAGATTCACACGACTGAACCTTCGCCTTCATGCCCACATTCTGATCAAACTAAGGAACTTAACTGGACATCCAAACTCACTAAACTATCAGTGTCTCGCAGTACACGGAATCAAAGACCTTGGTAGTTACACAAAGAGACTATACAAGGACTGGCTGCACTCCCGGCACTTCTCCTGGAGCCGTCTAGCAGCAAACTCCAGGCCAATTGTACTCAGACTCGCCCAGAATCCACACTGCTCCTTGGGAATATTGACCTCCAACGCTTACATTCAGCTGGTTCAGGAGGATTCTTGCAAGCACCTTGCCAGCGCAGCTCAATAGACTAATACTTCGATAACTGTGTCGGAGCATTGCTTACTACCCTTACCTTTGAACAGAGGTAGTACCAGGGCATTCTTGAACTTCTGTGGTATTTCGTTCTGCTCTTAGCTGGAGCAGATCATGTTCTTTGCTTTCTTCACCAGTGGTTCTTTAATCCACGAGTACGTTTGACCACTTGATGGCGAACATTCCGGAATGTCACCCTTCTTCCTTAATTGTGCAGGTCCATTGTGGAAGCGGCAAACGCCGCATTCTTCTGTCATACCAAATTGGGGATAACTGCGTTGCTGTTGTCGAACCAGCCGGGAGGTTTCTGCCGCTCGGCACAGATTGCCTCGGTGGCTCTGCCGTGATTCGTATATTGAAGTGCTGCCACATACTGTCAGGGATAGTGGATACGGAAGCGTCTTGCAGATGAGTGGTAACGGCGCGCTGGAAGGCAGCCCTCGTCTCACAGGTGTCCAGTCGTTTGACATCAACTTCTGTGGTTTTCCGGATGATCTACATAAAAACAGGCTCGCGGACATGAATAAACAGCCTGTTCCTGGCCAGCCTATGATCAGTGTTACATTCAGCGCCCCGCACCACTCGCACGCACTTCACAAATGCTGCGCTAACGCACAATCATATGATCAAGCAAATGATGGTGACCGCTTCGCGGGTGAGTCCCCGTCGTGATGTGGCTCGCATCCAGCTGGAATCGAGTGATTGTGGTAGCCAGCTCGTGGGTAGCACACAGGTGGAACAGACGATCACGTTGATTGAACCGATGCCGTAGGGTCCGAGGACTTCCAACCAGGCTACCGGTTCGCGCGTAACTCGAATGTTTAACTCATCCAGAGCAAACAGTCTGTCACTCAACAATGCCAACCGGTTTGTGGCGAACAGATGATAACAGAACTGGTTCTTTGTATCATTAGTGTGACACATGGTTGGACCATAAACGCCAACAAATGTGGCACGCTTACCTCGACTAGAATTCAAGGGCTGACGTCGTGCGGTTCGCCAAGTATCAAACCAGTGATGCGACCGGCGACTGCGAAACAGACACCATGCTCCCGAGCACCGCCTGCCGGGTAACCTAAGCAGTAGAAGGTGTGTCTAGCGTCTCCTTCCCGCAACTTACCTTGATGTGCGGGCTTTTTCTCGGTCAAGGCCACTACTTCTATGCCATAGCAACGCAGTGCCATAGCGACCAGCATGGTTCGCCGTTCCAGCCGCCTTGTGACGCTGCATCGATCCAGCAGCGTGCGCATATTTCATGTCCCAGTGCAAGGCGTGTTGCATCCACGGGCCTGTCTCAAGTTGATCGACGTGTTACTGAGACTCCAGTGAGCATTGTCTGCTTTGAGATTCATGCTGGCGAGATCATTAGGAGAGGTGGAGGAGGTTTTGCAGTAGCATATTTTCGCCTATCTACCCTACTGCAGAGAGCGGCCCGGTTTACCCTGCGTGACGGCCGATGCAGTGTTATCTGGTTTACTTTGTATGATCATGGTTTTTATGGGCTTTGAATACTGGTAGGACGCTCAGACCTGGACAGCAGAGTGATCAGGGTCCTCAACCAAATCCTTTAGCTCGAAAGCCTGTACTGCAAGGCAGCCGGCGACAAATGGCCACATACAATCGCAACATCATTGACCACAAGTAGCAACCAACTTAATCAATCTACGCACAGGTTCGACAGCCATGCACCTAGAAAGTCAGCACAGTGAGGAAGAATACTACCGCAAAGACAAATAACAACAAAAACAGACCAGGCAAGAACAAACATCATGCAGAACCAAACCACAACACGCCTGCATCATTCACAGCGAGCGTCACCGTCCTTGGTCTGGCTGCTCTCATTTGGCCAGTCTGGCATGGTTGAACCTGCAAGAACAAATGTTCTAGTCAGCGTGGCCCGCCGGATCAAAACAGCACACAAGCCTGACCACACACATCTCCACACACAACCAGTAATATGTAGACATTCCATCAGTTGACTGTGTTACACTCAAATGTAAATGCAACACTTCTGTAGTACTCCGTTCGTATAATACTGAGAAGCAATACTATACTGCTTGCACACCGAAAAGAGGGCCTACAGACTGCGTATATGCGTGAAATCTCACTGTTGTTGTGGATGGAAGTAGATAAACTAGGAGCAAGGGACATGCTTAAAGATAACCCAATCCATTCGAAACTCCCAACTAATCGATGGTGACACATGAACTCGAATAGTGAGATAGTCCAATGTGTATTAATCAGCAACATATGGAGCGAGTAGAATCTTACAACCATGGGCTCTCACTATGAAGTTTGGAGGCATGTGCTCGTCTTCAAATTATTTTGACCTGATTAACTCTCTGTTTCGGTCAAAAAATCTCCTTTTGTGGCCTATTCATTACGATGTTTGTTTTTTCCTATCAAACGGCTATATGTAAAATATAGTTACGTACCAGAAGTAATGATTCTTTTTATCAGTGCTATCTCAGCTTATGCTCTGCATCTACCAATAGGTTTTGTCTAGAGGCCGTCATGAGCTTGCAAGAAATGAGAGAGAAGAAATAAATTTATAAATGATTGTAAGAAGGCACGACTAAAACTGAAATGCAATTTAACACGCAGACCAGCCGCTTCCGCTCTGACTGTCTGTGGTACTTTTGGACCGAATTACGGACAATTCGGAGGTACCGGGTAACAGCGTTCTTCCAAAGTAGGGGTTCCAATCAAAGTCCTGTAAAAGGAAATACTATGAACAAGCATGGGCCGAAGGCACAGTAAGTCATGCACACGACTTACACGAACGCAAACTAAAACGGCACCAACAACACAGCAGCACGCCCCGTTACGCAACTCAAATTCAATCCGTTTGCGCTCGCTGGTTTTGGTTGCGCGTTACACTACTAAATGAAAGTGAAGAGTGTGATAAGATATTCCAGGGTTAAGAAGTGGTTATATAGTGGAAGGTTTTAGCTGTTTATGACCGAAAATGATCAATCACGCTACTCTAATGATAGGTGACTTGCAAACTTTCTTTTCAAGATGTGCTCGAAGGTGATTTTGTAGGAACAAATAGTACTTCAAATCTACTACGAAAGGTTAGTAACAGTATTACATATTTTAATAATAACCACATACATAAATAACCGCACACGTAGCTACATACAAACAGCTGTCTACTTCTAGACGGAACCACAAGCAACATAGTTGCGTACACACGGCTTACATATAAAATTACAAACACACACCAATCCCAAGTTGGATCAGGAACCGTTCAATTTCAAACGGGGTGTACTCTACACTAGAATACTTCGACACAAACCCACACGCACGCGCACACAAGAATCTTCCGAGTCCCATAAAATTGAGACCAGTATGGCGTGATCAGGATGGAACGTTCCGGTTACACATCTCACAAGGTCACGAGCACATTTCAAGAGCACACATAGTCCCTATTCACTTATCAAGCGAGCGATTTTAGGTATTTAGACACGGAACCCAAGTGCAAGCACCATAACCATCCCTGACACAGCCATCAAATATACTGAGAAATTCCAATGTGAGTTGCAGCCTGTACAACTGACAGTCACAGAACACTACTGAGATCCCGCGTACAAACAACACACTTGAATGCACCATAAGGTTGTATACGGAAGTGTATGTGCAACAGCGAAAGTGGTGTGCGTAGAAGTGGACGCGCATGTATGCACTTGAAAACAAGTACACATATGCACAAACACGTAAACCCGCTATAAACAAACTGTCAATGCAAAACAAACGAAACAAAACAGCATAAAATCGTAGCATCTGACGATTGTTCGGGTTGGGTATCGTGATATGCTGTGAGCTGCGGTCACAACACAGCACACGGAGGATCAAAATAAACAAACGAAGCAGGTGCGAGCTTAGCACACTTAATGTAATATACTTCCGAAAGTTGACAGAGGGTACTGATCGTGTGTAATTCAATTATTATAATCTGTAATCAAATGATGTTCGTGTAGTACACACTGATCGCTTCTAAGATGAACCTTCCCCGGTATTCTCAAATGTGCGCTCAAGATGGACATTAGGGGTACATTTTTGGTGTAGCATAACTCAGACTAAGCAGGTTGCAACACATCAAAGGCCAATTTACAGCATATACACACACATGTGAATTCTACTGGCATCACACAGTGCGGTCGCGACGCGCCATCCGATAGTTTGGTGCTGTGTTGGATAGGTTTTTTTTAAAGGTATGTATGATGGGCCGACCATATCAGTCTGACTGAAAATCGAAGGCAGTCCGATCGATGGATAGCTTACATTCTTTGCCAACGTCTCATTGTCATCATTTTCAGCTTTTATCCACACCGATGGGTACTATGGGTCTGGCCACCATTGATCAGATAAATTACGTTGAGTTCACATAGAGGTAGTGCACAATTATCTACCTGATGAGATATATGAATAACACTAAATCCTACCCAAGTCTGATTCAGCTTTCAGTCCAGCTAGTAAACCTATTTCCACCTTGAGCGTAAGCTTACTGATGTTGTTTTCTTGGGAACGAACATGGATAAATCAGAAAGACAGGTCTGAGTTAGTACGAACAGGAACAGTCTGGGGGGATAGTTAAACACACTAACTTACATGATGAACAGAAGTCTAGTTTACTGTCTTTGATCCATCTTCATGCTATCGCCTTTCGAGCCGTTGCTATGAAACTTCTTCCGGATGATAAACCGTCGCACATGGAAAAGATAACTGTAACAATGTTTTGTAATTGTCGATGAGGTTACACGATTAAGACGGTTGGTCTCCAGTGGACATGTACGTGTTCGTATCGATAATAGTAGGGTTATTCCGAAGTCATGAACCGATGTTCTTAATCATTGTGCACCGGAACCTAGCCAAAGGGTTCAAGCGCACTCTATCAGTCGAATTATCGTCAAAACGAGATTACATCCTGACGCGGCGTGTACGTTTCTATGACTTAGTGAGCCAAATTGAATGACATGGTGATTGGTCCGGTAAAGACACTCATGCATAACAGGTTAATAGGAAGGTGTATTAAGAAATAAACTTTACTGTTCCTCCAGGTAACGGCTAGGAGATGGCTGGCATCTTCTTCCGGACAAAGTGATGCTAATTTTCTTCCACTGCCAGGCACTCGTTGAAGAGTGATACAACTTTTGAGCTAAAGGCTCTGGTTTAGAAACCTAATTGTCCTCCTGTCCACGTCTCAGCGTCGTGGCAGTGTCTCAGCCCACAGTCTTGAATGCTCGAAGCATTCCATACTGCACCCATCGTCTCCCATAACAGTATTGCGATTCGGTGGAAAACATGGTACTACCGACCTCTTTCACATAATCCTATACAGTTTAGCTCCTAGGCTAGTAGTACTGTTCAGCTAAGTTTCACCTTTTATCACCCAGCCTTTGGCCTTTCTCCTTCCTTTGCTTAGGTTTAAAATGCAAGTCGACATGTGGGCTTATAACGTTTGCACTCTGAAATACACAGGTCAATACGTCGGCTTCGTTCAAACGTTATGCTCATTGAATTTCAAAGCCAACCGCATTGTAGACTAGATTCCAGGATGATAGTCAACGTACGAAGCTAATAGCGTCCGTATTGTGTACTTACTACTAGCTGTTCCCCCCAAGTGGCTCTACGGTTGAGTTAGAACTGGTATAGTCCTCAGCACAACGGCCACAGTCACAGTGATAGATTGGATTCACGTTAGCAGTGGACTCTGTGTCATCTGTTATTCTATCAGGACCAGCTGTTAACACCCAAACCTTTAGAAACTCATCAGGTCGGTGAAGAAGCTTAAGTACTAAACTTGCTTGAAATGCTTAAGACTCCAACAGTCACACCACGAACCGCACATGAGGCAGATAACAGCACTGATCGATGTACACATTTGAAACGACACAAAAGCAGATGTGTGCGGAACAAACATTCGAACAAAAAGCAGATACCTTATTTCCATACGTCAGCTCAGTCTGACAGACTCACTGTTAAAATCGGCGTACGTCGCGGTGACTCAAAGTTGTTCGGTTTTGTACGACAAAATATCAGAAGACTGTCCGAGGCATTCAGAAAACGTTGACGCGCCCCTCCAGCTTGATGACCACTATCGGCGATGCTAACGACAAGATGTTATTTGACACATTTTTAGCAGCACAGACAGAAACAAGGGTTTTAAAGGGATTTAATGACTTGGTTCATTACACAACAGGCGATTATGCACGCTGACAACAGAATTGACTCCACTTGACTGAAATAGTGTGATTTGAGAAGTAACCTGACCAACGAATATTGGAAGCTGTTTACGAGACACCTGTTCTCAGCGGCAGTTAAGAACAGAGTGAATATGACAAGGCCTAAACTGATTGACCAACACTCCCAACATGTGCCGTGACAGTACATCCGGAGATAAGCGCGAATTTAAAGAAAATTTGTCCCCTCTAACAGAGTAAAACCTGGGCTTCACTTTGCACACTACCCCAATCACCGCGTGTGTAATATTCGTCAGATGAGCGTCGAATAAGTCTTCCGATTTCCACGATCAAGATGTGACAAAACTGAAAACTGTAAACCTCAATTCGTTCAGAGTCCTGAGCAAGTTTCGAAAGTACACCGAAACAGGGCGAACCGTTACGAACAGACGAGACATGTAAGTACAGCCGTTACACAAGAAGAACGGAAGCGAATGAAGCCGCAGTGATGCGACCTTCAACGTCAGGGAGGGAACCAGTAGAACCTATACGACGCTGACTATCAATAACAGTGGCCAACAAGGATGCGACATGAACAGAATAGAGAACAAACATGTCCTGTTCCACTAGAACCTCGATAATAGGTTTCTGGTACAGCGGACAGGCTGACAGGAATTTTGCTTTGAGAAGACCGTACAGTAGGATAATCAGGATTACACACAAATGGTTCGGATTTACAAGTAATTTTATACTGATTGGTGAGATATACCAACCAATCTGTAAGGATAAGGTGTGCTTCAAATTAAAATGTTACCACATGCAGCAACTGGCCGCCCAAAAAACACTTTTAGAATGTTGAGTGGGAACTGTGGTCCTACAGTACGTCAATTAAAGAGCCTCGATCTGTCCCAATTAATAGGATCCCCGAGTTTCTATATGGTTAGGTAATCGAGGACATGTTACGACATCCCAAATTCATTTCAAAAAATGCCAAATGGTTTATTTTAAAACGCAGAACGACCGACCGGATGCAATCGAGCTGCAACGATCCCTACGAAAATGTTATATCACAGAGAGACTGAGCGAACACAATTGACCTGGAACGATTCCTACGACGCAATGATACTGTACGCGCTGTTTTACTCCGAAGAACCGTTACCCAAGCAGACTACGAAGGAAAAACACTGGTCTCCAGGCAAAGAGTTTTTACTGTCTCAGTCCGTAGACAAATTACAAGCGCACCTCTTGCGTATTAATAGGTCGTCAAGCGACCTGGTGAATAATGTCCAATATTCAATGATCAGTATTCAATGTTCAGTATTCACTGTTCAATATTCAGTGTTCAGTGAAAAGCGTCTTGGGTCGATAACAGGCGAATTAGTGTCCAGTATGTAAATCGGCGCAAGAAATAAAAATGATGGTGCAATAGAGGAGTTCGAATTTACAAAAGTGATAACTGTTCACTACTGGTTGAGTGGACAGTTTTGGGGTATTTAGCATCCCTAACAGTTAAGAGATGGGCTGTTTGACAAGTTTCACCAGCCACAAAGATAAATATCAAACAGTTTTATTCCCCTTGTGAATTTGAACAGGGTCGAAAATGTTATCCAGGATGTCCATCAGAGTAACATTTCGTTCGTTCCTTTCAGCTACATACACGAAGTGGTAAATAAAAGTGCGCAAGAATTGGTGCATACAGCGCAAACGGTAGTCCATCTGACAATCATAGTTCGGTGACATGCGGCAGCAGTCAGCCGCACATGTGCCTCTGCTGTGATCAGTCTACTGCACTGCATGTGCCCAAAACTTCGAGAAATGATCCGGTCCCAACACTTTTCAACTCAAACCTTATTTAGTTTTGAGGTGCTAATCGTACGTTTTTTAACCACCCTTGTGTTCAGAAGCAGACAGTAGTGAACTTAGCATCACACTGGTACATAGGCCAATCGGTAACTATGTATTTTATCTTTATGCTATATCCTTTCACAGTTAAACCTTTGTGTTTCAAACTTTCTTACCATAATCATATTGCAACGTAGAAGGCGCTCAGTAAGGCACAATATTTACTGTCTAACTCGCTTATTGTCGTACCACGTACAGTCACACGTGTGTTAACCGGAATTCCAATCCACAATAAGCCCAGTTTCCGCTACACATTGTTTGTGTCCGGCGCCTTCTGTTGGGGAGAGTCTTCGCCTGCTATTCCTTGTCCGGGGATCCTACCCAGTTGAACGATGGCTCATCCAGCCTTCCATACTGTCCCCGATCAGCTCGATGTGGGCTTCTGGAGGCGCCTTCTCTCCGCGTTAAGCTTTTCCGGTGAGAGTTGGAAAATTCGCACCTCCGGTTTGATAATCTACTACAGTATAACCCTATTTTTGTGCCCATATTGGTTCATCGTACATCGATTTAAACTTCAGATATTCGGACGCGTTAAACATTAGGCTGTGGTTGGTGGATAGAAAATACTGTTTTGCTTGTATGCACCTCTTCTCATAACCTTCCCGTTATCGATTCGTGCGTGACTGCACAGAACAAACAAAACGTTGCTCGTGCGTACACCGTATATAATTATTTCTTTCGTACACCAGCAATTTACTTGTATGTTTTCCCCTGTCCCAATCTAGTGGAAAACAACGCGTATGCACTACTGATGATGTTTAATGTTGCCATAGAGGGAATAATGGAGGACGGTCGGCGGCACTCACAAGATGCCGATGTGGACATTCACACGGTGAGAAAGTGACTGATCTTGATTATGCTGACGATAGTTTACACTTTGCAAGCAAGACATACAGTGCTAGTGGCTGTTTCACGTTCAGAATGCACTTTGTAGTGTCAGAGTGCAGTGATTTTTCAAAATTGCTGTGAATACGTGGAAATAATTTTAGATGATGGGGTCACGGAGGTTGGTGACCGATTTGTGTACTTTGGAGTCTGCGTTATCGGCGGCGGAAGTGTACGGAATGACATAGAAGCACGGAACTTTAAGGTGAGGACATTGTTCGCTAATCTGGCGCACCTGTGGCGACAGAGAGGTATTTCTCTGACGCGTAGAGACCACGTATATAAGGCGATAGTGAGAACTGTATTACATTACGGCAGCGAAACGTAGCCGCTCAGGGTAGAAGACGTGAAAGTCTCCAGATATTTGGCCACCGATGCCCACGTTCCATCGCTCTTATCACGTGACACCAGCGAATAACGGACGAAGAGGTTAGAAAGCAGGTGTATGGTGCTGACTTTCAAACGAGTTCTTTAGTTTACTTATGTTTTGCACAGACTCACACGGTTAGGTCATGTATTAAGGATACCAGCTAGTCGCCTGTCACACTGAAAACCCTGTCGACGCTGCAGCCGACTGGCATAGGGTGCGACGTGGACAGATGGCGTACTGGCGTAGAGAAATGATATCGTTGACAAAGAGGTTGGCCACTGTAGATCGGGTTCGCCTTCTAGGCAAGAGATCCCATGACCATCAGAATCAGTCTGGAGACTTTATTTGAGATGGCGGCTAATGAGAATCAGTGATGTGAATATTGCCGTTGTTTTGCCGAGTTTTCTGTGAAGTGATTGCCGTTGATGACGTGGGACGGTGGAAGCCTTTAGGAGACTGTCTTACTGACGACGCCTTAAGTTCACTCACAGCTCGGTTGTTTGTTTGCCACGTATAGGCAACGTGATTTTGAATATGGACGCAGCTGTTTTTGGTGGTTAGGTCCTCTTTCCGTCCTCCTCGTTTCTTCAGTCCCTCTTCTTATACAAGATTTTCTTTCTCCCTTCGTAATTGCGTGGCAGTTAGGCATTAGTGTGAGGCGCTGATGTATTCCTATGTATGATGATTATGAGCCTTAATGAGTGGGAAAATTGAGTCTCGTGCTTCCTTTCGAAGCGGCTAGCCTAACGGCTTATATGAATGTGAAACTTGCAACCAAGTGTGGATGGTGTTCAATTTGAAACAATCCAAATCTCCGAACTTCGACTAGAGATTCAAACCATAATCAGTCGGTTCAATGAAGACAGCAATTGTAACAGTACCCGTGATGGCGGTTTGCAGTACGTTAGCTGTACAGTAAGCGCACTGCATATTCGGATCTGTGAGCACCTCCCCAAATGGTTACCGAATGCCAAAAGTGGAACCGCAAAAAGTGCAATTACAGACACGCAGCAATCTAGACATCGAGTAGATCCCGTTGAAGCATTCTCAGACAATGAACACAAACACGTTTGCTGTACACTGTATGAAACTACTGATATGCGTTCAGAAACAGATGCTAGTGAAGGCATTGCTATCTTGACAATACGTTATATCGATCGTATTTTCTCTCCACTCTTATTTCTCTATCCTTATTCTGTTTTCACTTTGCATCTGCGTCCATGCCTATTACCATTAGTTTTCATCACATGACCTAATGATGATTGACCACTTTCAAAATTTTGTGCGCAAGCTCCCACACGTCCAAATGATTGCGCACCATTCCGTGCATGTAACTGAAAAAAGTGAACGAAACGATACTGAATCATCTATCTTACATGATGATTGCTGTGTTCGTAAAATTTGCTCGAGACAACATTTTTTCACAACGGAGAGGTCACATCTCATTTGGTCATTTCACACTGGCCATTATCCATAAAGATTAATGACAGCTTCATTTGATGTCCCCATGTCCTGACACATATTTCAATAATAGCTTTTCCCTACCAAAAAGCCCAAAATTAAGCTGGCAAACTGCAAATACGAATCCTTCAGATTACCGTTAAGGACCCCGCCTATGATCTTCAATCATGAGCACTGCACTAAATTAATACTTTAGTCTGGTTCCATTTTATCATACGCAGACTCTGAAGACCTAAATTGTTCTCTCTCCGCCTGCCTAGACCAAACAATGAGTGGTTACCGTGCCATTGTGCCTCGGTGTTCATTCATCACGACACCCACAGTACTCGTCTCGAGGTAGAATTGCATCTAGAACCGCAGTGGGTAATTTTTGTACTAAACAAACAATTCGTTGACAGTGGTCACCACCATATCAGCTTTGAGTAGTACCTAAGAGTGCAACGGGTCACGTTGTTGTTGATCATGGCAAAGGTCCACGAAGTTGCAGAAGAGTAAGCACAAATGTATAACAAAAAAAGGCAAATGAACGAACGAAAACGTCGCACATCAACCTAGCTCAACAAGACGAGCAAGGGTTCGTTTGGCGGTCTTGCAGTTTTACGTAGCCATCAGTAGCCGCACTGAACAAGGCACCATGTTGAGGACGCTCCGATGGTATACGAAATCCACGATTTGGTCATGGACTTCCACCGTTCTGATTATCGGTTGCGAACTTGTACAGCGATCAAACACGAGTCGGCGGACTGTTGTGTTGCTCACAGTCAGCCCACTTGCGGTGATTAAATACCGAGTTTATGTGCATCTTCCACGCTAATCGGCCGGGTCTCAGAATACTGGATCGTCGCCCTGATTGTGCGCTCAGTCGTTTGACCCAAAACCGAGGAATGAGAAGAGACGATGGAAAATCGTTTATTGGAAGAGCGAGACAAAATTAGGCCGCAGAACCTCTATATTTATAGGAAAAACGATTAGCATAAATGGCCGACAGACACAGAGCGAATCCAATGAAGCAGTCATATATGGCAATCACGGTGTCAGAACAAATCACGTCACCGGGGGAATCAGAAGGCAACGTGAGAAAAAAGTCCAGATAGCGCACGGGCGTTCGACCGCGTGACTGCAATCTGGTTGGTTGAGTGGAACCATACCTTACCATCCTAGCTGGGCCGGCCGGTAGACGTGGCGTGATGCGTCCTGGCTGTTTTGTTGGGGGATGCGCATCCTAACATTGACACATCAGGTGAACTGAGCGCGCAAGCACCCTGTAAATTCTGCTGTTAATCAACAAATGGACGTGTTTGCGGGGCCACAAGTGAAGGCGGTTAGCGAATGAAAGTGGCAGTTGGAGCAAGGCACCACAACACAGTAATCCCCCGAGGGCTTGTCAGGGTACGAACGCACGCGCCTCAGATTTTTCCGAGACTCTAGCTATGCACCTTAAAAAACCAATTTTGTGTCCAGAAGCAGACTGTAGTGAACTTAGCACTACATTGGTAACCTACTGTACATAAGTCAATCACTATATATATATATATATAAATAAAATATTCAGACATATCATATACCGAACTGATTGCTAGCCAGACAAACTCTACCAGTTTACCTGTGTACACCCTTTATCAATTCGCTTATCACTTCGTGTATGCAACTGACGAGAACGAATGAAGTGTTGCTCGAGCACACATTTGACATCACGAATTTGGCTTCATTCAAATTCATAACGGGACGAAACTGTTTCAAAATTCCCATTTATCCGTCTGAAGATTCTCGGCCAGAACAAGAAGTCGTTCGTATGTAGGTTAGTAAGGAAATGGACGATGTTTTTGTCTGACCCATACCATTTAGGCACGAAAAAATGATGCATTGGTGATCGTTATGATTCGACTGGAAACAAAGTTAACACTACAACGAAAAGAGCACACATTTTGAGGACTATCAAGTGAAAAATATGAAAACCTCAATGAAACGAAACAAAATAGAAGTTGTCTCGGAATGTGTATGATAGTTTCCATTTGATTTAAACGCCAATATCAAAATAGGTAAACAGTTCAATCTAAAGAACGTTCAAGTATCTTAACATAAACGGTATAGTAGAAAGACAACAAAAAAAGTGGAAGTCGGTTTGGGTGTTACGGACAAGTTGTTGCCTGATATTACTCAGCAAGACGCCGTGCAACAAGGCCGACAGAGTTCCGTACCGGACACATACTGATTGAACCGCCGTACTGGAGTTCCTCGCAAAAGATTGTTTGCCAACATCGCTTGAGTCCGGGATTGGACAGAAGGAGGTGATCCGGTCGACGAGACAGGTGACATCCACCAAAAAGAAAGCCCCAGATCGGCTGTACAACAGAACACAGCAAACTCCAAAGCGGTCCAGGAGGCCTGATGTGTTCAAGCAATATAAGCAATCCGTCCTGGAAAAACGAAGCGGAGAGTGCGTTAGAATTCGGGTGAATAATTCGTTATGTACTTGTTGATTCTTACAGAGGATAACGAAGAAGACTGGGGGTTTCCCGAAGTCTCTCAAAGAGGAACAGGCACATTAATGGATTCAGTAAAAAAATGTTACTTAAAATGAATCTAGGAAACAGCTTTGTACACCAAACTTTGTATTGGTTCAAGATACATAACATTGGGAGAACATATTTACGCGAAACCAGATAGAAGAGAGGTAGTTTGGGGCAGTCCTGGTCTCACTTTGATCCTTGTGGACCTTTGGTAGCCCGTATAATCGTGGCACTGGTCCCTCAATTGGTCTAAGGTGTTTAGCGTGTTCCTCTGTGAGTGATTTCTCTTTCTTGAAAGCTGTCACAGTTTTGGTGATTACCAATTGGCGAAGTTCCTCTTTCGTATTCATCAACCATGTTTACCTCACGACACAAACAGCTAAGCAGATTTCCTGAGACAGATTAAGGGCCTGGAATTGGTAGAAGACGATGCACTGGTTTCTTCTGATGTTACGTCGCTTTTCACCAACATACCGAAGTAACTTGGGATAGAAAGTCTGAAGCATCTTATAAGGGAGGACGACAGCCCCCGCAATAGGACGAATCTCTCTCCAACGAAACTGATTCAATTAGCAGACCTCTGCATGGAGACTTACCTACAAGTTGACGGCCGAGTCTACTTCCAGAAGAGAGGCACACCAATGGGCTCACCTATATCGGGATTAGTTGCAGACGCCGTGATGAAACACTTCGAATCTGAAGCCTTTCAGACAGTCAAGCCTAAGGTGTGGCTTCGACATTTGAATGACACATTTGCTGTTTTACCTCGGACTCCGCTTGACCAGTTCCGCAGCTGTCTGAATAACGCAACAGACGGGATAACCTTTGCACGCGAAGAAGAAGAGAACTCACGCCTGGCGTTTCCCGATGTACTGATCATAAGACGACCTGATGGCAAGCTTCAAACCCTGTCTATCGTAAACAACTGGTCATTCTCTGATTTGACAGCAATCATCCAGTCTGTCAACTCAAAAACTGCGTGCGAACATTATTTCGACAGGCAGACACGCACTGTAGCTCGCCCGAACTCAGAAGACAACAAAAAACACCTATTCAAACTGTTTGCTTCCAATAAGTACCCCAGTAGTTTCATAAAGGCATCTATCAGAGGGGACAAGGAGTGAACGTGCAAAACCCAGTGCCATATATTCACGACACATCTGAAGCAGTACAAAGGGTGCCCCAACCACTGGGCATCCAAATATCACACAAGCCAAACTCAACACTCCGTTCGGCTCTGATGAACGCTACGAATCATGTAGAACCACACGAACAGTCTGGTGTGGTCTACGCGATTCCATGCCTCGGGTGTGACCACCAGTATGTGGGAGAGACAGGCAAACAGCTGTGCACATGAACACAAATTAGCAATACGATGAGCCGACCCTAGATCGCAACTGTGGCATCACGGCGCGGACACAGATCACGAGGTCAGTAGAGACCATGCAAAAGTGGTCACGCGGGCGAAAATGAAAGGGGAACGGCTTGTGCTGTAAGCTCCGTTCAATGGACACGTCGACATAGATAGCCACTACGTCAGCAACGTTGACGCTGAAACGAAAAACGAGCGAAGACTGACCGACAGGAGGACACGGTGAGTGGCAGAACAATCTCATTCCTCCTCCTCATCATCATAGACGGCAATACATCAGTGGTTCACACTGATGCTTAACTGCCACAATCTCATTCCGACACATCTGTTTGATAACTCATCCTAGTTTGGATTTGAAACATCACAATAAATCGTTCACTACTCAGTGTGTGCCCCTTTTGCGATTACTTTAAATACATTACGTGAGCTGCGGACACACTCAATGATTAACATATTTTTCTACCCCTGAAAGGCTACCTCGGATGAAACATTTTACGCTCGTCTTTTAGTTGACCTGAGAGCAATTAGGAAGGTCAAGCGCTCTAGTCTTATGAACCAAGGATTGCCGTTTTGCTGTCTGAAGAAGAAAAATTCGCGTGCTGGCAAACGCTCTGTTATTCCGTTGTTGATCCAACATATTTTATGGGCATCTACAACATTTCTGACATAAACGTGCGACAGGAACAAGGACAAAATAACAATTTATGAATTAAAAGAAAGCGTGCAGATGGGCCTGCACCGTGAGTGCCACCAAAAATCATACCCAAAGTATATAGGGTGTCAAACAATGCTTTGAGTAAATAACACCAGTTGTCAAAGTTTGGACGGTAACGATCGGCAACAAAGCAGTGTACGCGCAGTGTAAGTATTTCTCACGGCTAAAGATGAAATCTTGCACACATGAACATATATTTTAATAACGGTTTGGACTGTCGCTGACTCAGACGGTAATCCACAAAATGAAACATTACAAATAGACAAAAGTGTAGGAACGAAAAAATACGTGAGCAGAATAGCACAAATCAAAAAGGAAATGTCATCAATCTTAAGGAATACAGGTTAGCTGTTGACAGAGGCAATAACATGTCCAATCAACGATGTGGACAGTCACAGAACCTTCAACCTACCAGGCGGCCCATTCCAAGGCGTTTCGACAAGCGTTCCTCAGAATGTGGCAATGAAGTCACTTTGTGGTTTTTTTTAAACAACAGCAGCTGAATTGAAGAATGTATGATGCATTTGGTGGGTATAAAGAATACGCGATCTGTCTAGTGTACTCTGAATAGTTTTATGGTATCGGTTATGGATCGTGCATTTGGAGACCTTCGCAGACGGACTGCCGATTTGCTAACACAATCAACCCTACTGACACAATCTAGGCAGAACGAACAAGGGTCGTCTAATAAACAGAGTAGGTTGAATGGTCGAACATTTAAAATAGGCTAAGCAAGTTGTTGATGCAAATTACGCGCAGATGTAACGCATACGACTCGCAGCATGAGAGTGAACGCGGTCACGGAAAACTCTCCTTTCGATCTAAAATCGGGCCGCCTATATGACTTCAAGCAATTACGTTAAACTACGTTAGACATGTCGTGTGGCGTAGAAAATTCAATGCCGTTGATTGAGTTCGATTCGTGTTTGATTTCATAAGTAGCAAAACAAGTACAGTACAACCCAATATTGGAATTTTGAAAAACCACATATCTGCAACAATAGTGCAATATGAAACATGCTACTCCGTGGTGTAATTGATTCAACCACATTAACAAAGGCGCATCGGCCTTCAATCAACCACACAAGCATCTTCATACTAGGCAGATAAACGTGACACTGGATCCGAGAAGTTCTGCCTTCCAGATGACAAGCCCAGGATATTCATAGCCTCCAGGTAACACAAAGGTACTCTCATCCAACAGTTGGTAGACCGGCAACCGAGGTGGTAATGGTTACCCAAGCTTTTGCGGTTCCATTAACTCAGTAAAAACGAAGAACACTCCTTTCATCATCATCATCATAGACAGCATTATATCAGTGGTTCTGACCGAGGATAAGCAGTCCCACAATCATGAAGAAAGAAGCAAACTCTATATCGCGTAGACAACGGCAGTGTCCCTAATGTCAGATTATCGTCAATCAGCAATTTACCATAGCCTCGTAAGACACGGACCACCGTAAAAAAAACCTCCGTGCTCAACGCTTGCATACAATATATCTGTTGGTTTACAGGTTGGCGTAATTTAGCCCATTTTCAAACTTTTCTGTGAGACTCACTCATTGCTCTGATTTACACACTACTGGACAAAAAATGGATCAATGATTTCCAACGCACAGCACGTACAATTCATACCGGTACATCTGGAACTTCTATAAGCAGTCGGAATCAGTCAGTATCACCTATTCCTTTCGGACTTGACGTGAAAAAACACCAGTGTTACCACTGTAAGATGATTCAAACTTCAACACAGAGCTCAGTCACAGCATAAACGTTTTGAAACATTCTGGCCATCCGGATGGATACCACAGACGGTAAGTGTCCCTGCAATAAATCCTAGTGGATAAAACAGTAGATGGTGTGATCCAGAAAGGTCAAATCTTCCCTTCCACCCAGCCAGTTAACAATTCACGTACGGACTGACTCATCATCACTATGTATTCTAGTAGTATTCACATGATCGTTAAATGGCAAATCTTTCAGCTTCACGCATGTACTCGTTCACCTGTGGTGAAACTGTATTTTAGCAGTTCATCTTCCACATCTCCCAGTCAAACGTCAAAATTACGTCACTGACGGTCAGATTATTCAGCCATGTAATTGACCGGTACTAAAAAGAGAATGGCAACATCAAACTGCTACGGTTACCCTCAAATGAGTGTTCAGACAATGCATGTGCACATGTGCACCAACCTGCCAACTAGATCCGCGCCTATTCCATGCTAGGTTCCAGTTATGTGAGCCATGGTAACTGTGCGCAATCTGTCACTTTTATATTCTCTTGTGACACACTATTTTCACACTTAGATTTGTTGTATACATGGATCACATGTTAATTAGTCGAATCAGTACAACACTGTCTTTGTTCTCTAATTTCACATGGTCGTTGTTACCGTAGTCTAACCGTGGTAACATCCTTTCCAACATAACAGAGGAACCAGATTCGCTGGAATTTGCCCGTCATTCACGGGTAAACTCTTTCTAACCCACATCAGATCTAATGTGATGAAATCTCTCGTGGGAAATCATTGAGTCATTGTAGATGGCTTTGTAATACTGTACATTCACGTTTTGTTATATTACATATACCTGTCAACTTTCTGTCCAACAGGGTGCTTAAATACGAGGCCCGACCAGCAGTCGTCCAGATGGAAACAAACGTTAACTTGATCAACAGCTCCAGAAAATATTATAGGAGAACCCTCAGGAAATGTATCCTACACACGCGATGCCAATGACCAAGTTAGTCATTAAGAAACAAATAAATAAGAACGGAACGGGCGCTGACCCCGGCATACCTCCACCCAAACAACTGTGAGAGCCTGTTACACTTGTGTGTAAACAAGTGCTTGCTCTGAAAAAAGACTAATTTATACCCACCAGCAGGGAACTCAGACTATTCTCCCCAGTCTAAGGCCGGTCAAGTTGTACAACCGACTGTTAGTGTTAACGGGCCCGCCGGAATATTCAGGAAGCAAGACTAATCAACAAGTATCGTATCCGGACACATACGGCGCTAGATAGAATAGATGACGCGATAAACAGAGCAACTAGCTGTGGAAGAGAACGGTTGCACCATCCGAGTGATTATCACCGTCGGAAACAAACCCTCGAAGGCGTTACAATGAATTGAGCACCATAAGAGTTCCGAATGAATTTTGTGGCAGTGGGTAATAATATTGTGATCATCCGACAGTCACGTGATCTTTTTAATGAAATACTACCTACACCAGCGTGCACAAATAATGCAATCTGCATCTTGAAAAGATCCATCCAGACAGTATTTGTACTGTATCTAGTTACGTACATTCTGTGCACACTATTTCTGCTCCGTGAGGTTCAAATTAGAAAGATCACAGTCAACCAAACAAAACGTTGTCCTCCATGAGAAGATGGAATATGGGTTAGTGCATAGACCAGAACGTCCCTGTCCGAAACTGACAGGTTGCTGCTCAGCTAACCGAATCATTGTGGTAAACTCATCACCACACCTCCACACATCTGTCCGTGCATATTCTTCAATAAACTTGTTGAACTGATAACGTACGCATTCAGGTGAACCATTTCTCTAAAATGTATCTAATATGCAAAGTTGGTTGCTTTCTGTCCTACATTTCAAGGGATGATGTGAACTATAAGAGCGACTATATTTATCCGATTAATGCCAAACGCATTGCCGGAGAGTTAACTCTCCACATGGCCACCGATTTCAACTGTAAGCAACGTTATTATCGATTGCGAAAACAAACTTCTCTTGATAATTGTGTCGGGTATGGTGCTTGACCGCGAACACTAACAAGCTACACAGATACTGTCAAATAAGAATGATTATTCCGCGCTAAGCAGAACGCTGAACAACACATCTTGTCTGGACGCCACCACACGAGTTAAATGATAAACGGCCCTACGGAGCAAAGTTCCTACTCCAAAACTAGCCTCACATCAACCCACCCTGCTGTAGTGTTTTGCAAGCTCCCACTGGTTTCATAGTTGATTCACAATAATCAAAATGGATTGTGTTATACTTTCCTGGTTTCGATGTCCAAATACTTTTCACCTAGTTTTATTATCCATGCACATCCGGTACATCGCTACTTACGTGTCACGTTATTGGCGATACTCGCACACTGATTAAAAGTAACCTTTACACTAAATGCGGAAGTGGTAATTAATCATGTGTGGTCCCATACAATGATCAACGTAAACCATTAAATTTCAGAAATCGCCCATAAAATCGAGTGTTGTTGCCATCTTGATAGTTGTAGAGTGAGCAACAAGTCATTGAGCATAAGTGTTTGAACAGTGAGGATATTACACAGTCCAGAGAGAAGCATCTGAGAAAGCATGCGAACGTAAATTAAAAAATATCTCAGTGTTTATTTACTTAGCAAAATAAAAATGCTTGTTTTTAGCCTCTGATATACAACTGACCGGTTTAACCAACTGTGCCGCATTGTTGAGGACCTTCTCCACATCATGTACAGTACAAAGTGTAAAAGTGGATATGAATGCATCGAAAGTTCCACGAACAGGTTCAGCATGCGAAGCTCCTGCACTTCCAATAGCGATGGCCTGAATCGGATTCAGTAATTCTTCGGCAGACATAGTGTACCACGCTTCCAGCCGAATCATCGGCAGGCGAAAATTGGAGTGCACTTGATCGCCATCAGCCTGTTGAAATCTTTTGTTAACAAGTTCTAAAAGTTTGTCAAATGCATCACGGAAGTCAGCAACCGGTTCCACGACCACCAACTGTGTGTGATGAGGATAATCTTCCAAATTCGATCCATTCGCAGCTCCGATTTCCAGAACACGAAGATAGGAATTAGGTTGAATCTAAGTAATAATGAGATATGCACACGCAAATTCGGAATGCTTGAGGAAGTTGATTAAACAACCGACCGAAGATGAGTACAAATGGGACGGCAGACAAGACGAAAATAGACTAGCAGCAGACTTCCTATCTCTAGCAAAAACAATAAAGTGATTCTTGTTACAGATGAGATTCCACCACAGACAAACTTGGAATCATCTTCATGTATAAATAAGCAATGCACTGCCAAACAGCCAACGGCCGGTGAAAGGTATAGACCAAGCACACCCAAGATTGAGCTGGTTAGTCTGTGAGAACGACCTCTGGTATCAACGCGGAACACGCATCAGTTACCGATGTTCGAATTGATCACAGTTCTGAGAAGCCGTAACTAAAGCATCTCATAGAGGGGCATTGTGAACTTTCTTTCTCAAGCGCGCATAACACACTTTTTCTTCAAGTGATGAATTTGTCGAGTGCAGCACAATAGAACTTATGGTAGCCGACAGTTCTAAGGACTAAGTTGAACAACGGAATACAGTACAAAACCATAAACTCAAACGAAGCAACTGTATGACCACTTGGACTCTTCGAGCAGCAATGTGCACAGCGTAAACGGAAAGTGACGATGAAATTGCACTCACGGATGCTAAACAGCACCCCTTCAGAACTACCATAAAAAGGTTAGTCTCCACAATGCGCACACTCTACAAGACAGATTCCAATCCGTTATCAACATGGAGTGGCACGTGTTTTATCCTACACCGCGTGATTACTCCAGATGGTAAGCTCGAAAAAGGACTTCCTCATTATACGATTTGGGAAAATATTCACCCATCTCAGTACAGTGAAACAAGCGTTAAATCAGATGATTGTTCGCAGGTTAAAGAAAGGTGTATACTGGTTTAAAGCCTGTATACGACTCCAACTTAGTCGAATCATCCATTCGATCCTTTTTCAGCTACGAGGCTTACAACCAGGTAGCCTGGCTAGATCTGACCCGCGAATTTGAAGAGTAATAAATAAGAAAAAGTGTAGAGCGTAAAAACAGAAAAGAAGAGTCAAAGAAACAAAAACAATCTGGTTTCATGAAAGAGTCAACAATTTTGCAGATAGAGGCCCGCCACTGACTGCGACGTCAGAGTGTTTCAAACCGGCGATGGGAATATTTGCGAAGTCCCCAGCCACGTAAACCACACCTAGTAATTTTGCTCAGCAGAGTCCATTCTTTCATAGCCCGTGAGGACGTCATCGCTTGACCGTTTTGCGGTCTTCCAATTACTGAAGAGAATGAGGGCAATCAGAAATCTCTCTGGAACGCCATAGAAAGATGACAATGCCCGAGACAGACGGCCTCAAAGAAATAAACTTTACTGGGAATTCACTGCCACGAAGCGTCCTTGACATACTCTGGAAACCTGAAATGATGGTCAGCCTTGTGTACTGTGTCGATCAGGAGGGCCACGCTAATTAGGGAATCGCACTGAGTTCCAGAGCACAGCAACGTTCGCTCGACTGGATCTCAGTGAACAGTTGCTTATGCGCTGCCACATTCAGTAAACAGGTTAAAGTCTGTCAACGAAAATAAAAAAAATCCCTCTTATGTCGGCGTGCGCTCCGACGGACAGCTGTTCGGATTCTACCAAAGATGCATTCTAAGAGGTCCTCAATGACCTTCTGAAGCAGGCTAAACACTCCGACATCATCATGCTAGCCCATAATCTTAATGATCAACCTGGTCGTCTTTCTACGGAGGAGAGTCCGAGAGGTATTACTAGCGTCTGTGCACAATGCACTAATGCTGGTGAAAGACTGCTGCAGCTGTGCGCGTTTCGCGGCCTCTACATTTCGGGCACCGCATTCCAACACCGGAGGAAGAAGCATTGTTCTCAGCCATGAACACAGCTTGATCATACAGCAGTCAGTTACATCTGCTGCCAATCTGTTAAAGACTATCGTGTATTTTGGAGCAACCACCTAAAATCGGATTACGACACTGTGCGGGCCCATCTTGTTTTGTCATTTACACAGATTTCATACACTCGTCAATATAAGAAGTAACTGGCATTCGAGCGAGGAGAGAGAAAAAGCGACTACAAGAAAACATTGGTGAACCAATAGCTTCGCTTGACCCAGTTACAAAAATCTGATGAACTTTGGGAACAAGTCGTAGCGACTATAAAAACTTGCTATGAAGAGGTATGTGTTCAAAGAAGTCGTGCAGTTGTGAGGAAAAGATTTCTGTCACGTCAATAACTCCTATGAGCTCTATTCCCCCTAGCTCTGAATATGATGAAGACCGTCGAGAACTTAAACGTAGGCTGACCGAAAACTTGCGCAAAGACCGTGAGCATCACTTGGAAGTGGTGGAAGATTATTTTCCTTATCTATCCCACTATCTCGGCTTGTACCATTGCTGCTGAGGTAGCAGAGAAGACAACACAGACACAAATTCCCTCTGCTAACCTGCGTCACCTGTGACGTTGAAAAGACATTCGGTTGTCGCTGGAAAGAAGAGTACACAATTCTCGCGCGTTCTGTTTGACTCTATGGAACGAAAACGTGGCCTACTCACAGCGAAGATATCGACAGACCTGCTGGGTTTGACTATCGGCATCTCTGTCAGTTAGTCTACGATAAGTGGGTTGATCGCGTCAGCGAGAGGGCCGTTCGTCGGTGTGTATTCCGGAACCTTTATTGAAGTAAGCTTCATGGTGTTCGCGCAGATTCTTCGCTAGTATGTGGTTCAGTTCCCGGCTGTCGCTGTCATACTCGCAGTTCTGTTCAATCGCCATAAATCCACTACTGCCGTGTCTAGTGCGCCTTTGGAATAGACCTTTTCACAAGAGGTTTGCACAGATTTCGATATTTTTGCCCGATGCCCACTTAGGTCACTCCACTGTTGCAACTAAGGCAGTCCAATCGTCAACACTATTTGGTAGGCTTCTCGGGCACTGTCGTCGCTCAATTTCAAACCGAGTACTCTGTTTTTGTGAGATGATCTCTGATTAAAGGATAAAACGAGGCGGTCACGAACAACGGCGTGAACTGCATCGAAATGAACGATAATCTTCAATGAAGTGACGCCCCTGATGGTTGACGGTGATATGAACGACTTGCACCCACGGATGAGTTATACAGTGATCTCTATGTGGCATATGAAAACGAACTAGAAGCCATTGTCTGTTAGTGTCCAGCATATAATCTTCCAGTGAACCGATTTAAATGTAAATAAGTGTGACGGAAGGCGACATCTGTCCAGTGCGTGCTCATCTTTTACACCGACCTGCCCAGACATTCACAAGGTATAAACAATATATACATAAATAACATCCTATAATACAAAAGTATGTCTATCCGTTAGGTTAAGGTTAGTAAATGTGCTATACGGGTAAAACAACAGACCGCGAAAAGAGAACGAAAATTTAAAATCAAAAAGGCACGAGACTTTACGGAAAAGCTTCAGTGAAAAGTGCTCGGCTGCATGAAAATCGCAAAACGATCCGGAGCAACGAAAGACCATTTAGCAAGATTAACAAGTCTACCGACTTACTGAACTCGCTGGTATAAAACTACGTGGCGCTAAACAGAACATGTACATGACTGACAGGATCTGTGTCCGGATCAGTTTGTGAGATGTACATTGAAAGCGACGCAACGTAAGCCACCTATGGTTACATCCTCATGAACAATATCTCGCGCGAACTCGGAGGGGGCAAGGCGAAGGGACGTACGAGCAGTCTAGTTACACCTATTGGTCTCAACCTAGTCGGATTGCAAAATAACGTGACCACGGTAGTTAATAAAGATCATGAAATCGTCTGGCGTTATACTGTCCCCCACTCTTGGATTAGGTTTTATTTTCCACTTCAGCTATTGCACTACAAGCATAAGATGATTAAGGCTTAAATCTAGACATCGTTCTTCTATCCTCATTACGGTGAACACCATATCGGTATCTCATGAATGGCACAAGATACGTCAAATCTGAGTTCGGATTTCCGTTGTTAGGAACAGGCTTACTTCATCTTTACCCACTGAGTAAAGCGTAGTTGGTGAGACGTTCCAAATCAAAAACGGTAAGTGTTGTCAACCAAATGTTGTTTGTTTTCTAGCCCTCAATGTGGTTTACCTCGTGATGTAACCAACTGGATTTATTACGGATGCGTCCGTTCCACACCTGCTGACTGTACCACAGATAGACCGAAGTCGAAGGTCAGCGGTACAGACAAGCTTAAGGAGGCTATAAGGACCGTCTAAAGCAAAAGCGGCTTCCATTTTAATAATTCCTGAAGTCAGCCAAGCCTCTCGGTCAGTAATTAGGCTAGGCTCTAACCTCTTATGGAAGTTCGTCATTATATCATAGGCAATCGTGAGGAATAATCTGTTTGATATATGGCGCCTCCAAGGACGTCCAAACTCAGTGCCTGTGGGACTGGTGAACTACTGTGTATCAGGTTACAGTTAGTACAGCCGAAACAGTCTGGGAAATTTGCGTTATTTAGGGTTTAAAAGTTTACAATGATCCGCCTATCTTCTGGGGTTAGTCAGACATGGAAGTCCTGCCGCAAATGTAGTCAATCAGTTAACAGCCAGCCGGCGCAACCGATCAGTTTGTCCTCCAACGAAATTAATGAAGGAGCAACGACCGACGATTTCAATTTAGGAAGTTTTTCTAACAACAGATCCGAATGAAACTACGCCACCGGCAAACCACATCCAGGTGGTCTATTCGAAGTAAGGCTTAATCTGGAGAACGGGAGGGGTCAAGTGGAACAATGACGTGCGTGATATTCATAAATAACCTCCGGCTAAAAATACCCTGTGATTGTACACATATGTAGCAACCACATATCACAGTAACTCACCGAGACAATACCGGATCAAATCCGCCATTTATGTGAGACTGTGCATCGTCTAATCAGTTGACCTAGGCGTTCGGATACTCGGTCGAAAAATTACACCAGAATTCTATGTAAACTAAGGGATAGCAGCAAAATTCGGACAGAAGCCCATTTCTGTAGCGACATCACTGCAGTCAGAAGAAGCATGAGCAGGCACAATTAGAAGTTTTCGGGGCGTTTGGAGTCTGAAGTTGGCACCAACAGAGGACGGTATCGTGTCCACTGCCAACAGTAATCGACTCTATCAACGTGGCTGTAGCCGATGTTCTAGGGACTGTGATAACTTCAGCCTAACCGATGGTAGCAACCATGGAGTCATTCAACTAGCATCGAGTAGGCAGTTAATGTGCCCTGAAACTGAGCCCCAGAAGTGCAACAGACGTCGACCTCCAGTGGGTCTAACGCTCGAACGAAAACAACCTTTTGACCTATCGGGCGTATAGTGTAAGCGTTGAAGACGTTCGGGGTTAATTAGGAGATGGTGGTAATCAGGGAAAGGACTGTAAGATATGGGGCACTTCAGGATAATTAATGATTTCTCATATCTGTGCAAGGATCTGTAGAATTATCGGGAATGTAGAACAGGAGTCTAAAATTTAAATCGGATATACCAGCAAACGGAGGCCAGTACTACCACAGTGACGCCTATTCACTCTGGTACACTGTAAGAAGGCTGTCACAGTACGATATTATCGACAGCTGACTACATTAGTAATTAGGCCAGGAATACAAACAGACCGCCCGGACCCACAAAAAGAGAGTCGGTAAGGGGACCTTAGCTAAGGCCCTTCATTCAAAGGCGTGTACAACAAAGCAACGAGAGGTTGGTAGTAAACCCGGACCAGCAAAGTGTTTCTGGTAAGAGATCAGCCTTGTTCCAACCTTCAAGTTGGAAGACAAGGACTTTATAGTTTAGCAGACCTCTGTATGCTGCTCCGCCCAGCATTAGTGGTTCCAACGATATGCGTCGCACATTGCCCAGGATAATCCGGTAGACCATCAAGATGTTCGGCCCAGAAGACTAAGATACAGTGATCAGTAAGCTAACGAACATTGGTGCTATGCCAAATGGCATATGCTTCACGCACGACATTGCGAGCATCCGTGCTACGTAGTGTCCATAAGTCACTTGAGTACCAGCTGGTCCGGACTACAATGACAAAAACATCGCTCATCGGAACGGTTACTTACGACCTGAACCGAACCTTCCAGACTAACGACACACAACCGGTTGGTTTCTAAGATTCAAGCTACTAAAAAAGATTGCGCATCGGTGCTCCATACAAACCTGGCACCAGCATCGTTTGACACTGAGGATGCACAAACGCAGGACAAGCGAACGTAGAGGTTCTAGATGCGGGTTTCAGCAGGACAACAAATGTAATTGGAAACGACCTCCAGTGTGCCAACTAAAGCTGCCTGCTGACCGGTTTGTATAGGTATTCAATAGTCACGTGGTCAGTTAAGAAAAAGGTTGGAAGTAGCAGTAATTGCTCGGACTGGTTGCTTATTTGTGACCACTTGGATTTCAAATTTCTACCGTTGGGGGCAGCGATGGTAACGGGATGAGTTTGTGGTGGGAAGTAAGAGGTGATAACAAAACATGAAGAAAACGATATGACTGACGCGATAATACGTTACGATATGGAAAATCCGGCGCAAATATATAGGACAAGTAGTGAGTATTAAAATGGGGAGGAATCATAGATTACGTTGAAGCGGCCTGGAAGCTAAGTAAGACATCTAATTTGCACAGATCGAAGAGGGGTGTCGACTTTGAGAGTTCCTCAGATATCTGTGGCTCAACTTTGGCTAACAAGGTGGCTTGGCGAAGCGCGAAGTTTACGGACGATTGGGAGTAAACGACTGACGATGGTTCATATGACCTTTGAGAAAAGACCAAATACCCAATGTCCATTACACGCATACAACGCAGTAAATCAGAAACCTTCCATTGCGGAGAAGAATCTGACTGCCTAGATTCTCCTAGCCAGAAAAGACTATAATCGCCAAACTGTTCTCGCGGACTTCTCTGAGTTCAAAATGCCGATTACCAAATTGGTCCATACTTCCTCTGAAGGAGGTCTAGCCATTCAACCTGTCCGGCAAACCTTTCCCATCCACTGCAATCGGCGACTAGCACAATGGTTTGTGCGCCTCTCGAAGAAATTATTCAAGCTGACGCAGACGTCGTACCAATGGCAAGGTATCCAGGAGCTAGTGGGCTCGATCAATAAAGATATGCATAGGAGTTGTTTGGCGGGAATAAAGGAGGACAAACACTGAAATGGCTATTGAATTTGGCCTAGAAAGTACGTACAGCATCTTTGTTTCCAAGTACCGGCGCCTAAAAAATGTTCGCAGTGTATGACGGGAAGAATACACATAAGTCCAGCGGTAATACACGCCTGTTGCTTAACCGCAGTCTGAGTTCACAGGTTTCGACGGCTTGATCACGTTTAACGGGTCTCACACGCTGGAGCGTGTCTACGTGCTGGGGTTGGCTGGAAGAGACAACCCAGTGGTCTGTGTAAGGCCTAAAATAGATGAATCAAAGGAGAAATATCAAGGCTTGATTCAATATAAAATTTCTCGCTTTCTAGTTAAGAACCTGAGAACAACCGGTACTCCTCCTTGGGGACGCTCGCGGATGGGTGCGTGTGTTACACTCCCTGAATTATCCTAGGTACAGTCTACTTATGCACCAATTTGTTCGGCGTCCTCTGACTTTCTTATCTCTTCAAGTCATTCCATTTATTGTGGCATTGATGTCAGCAATATCTCGATGGTTAAGCGCTTAGTACTTGACGGACCAAGTATGACCCTGAAAATGAGAAAAGCTGACTTCAAAGAAAGTACAATTTTTATAGTGTATCAGTATGCGGTCAATTTGACCTTGCAAAATAACACGCCCAGAAAATCTCAGCATTATTAGGCCAAACTGACAGACAAGATATGGAGTTTGCTGCTCCATACTAAGTGTTAATAAACGGAGTCGGGTTTACTTACGATCACATGAGCGAACAGACGTCATCTGTTGAAATGAACGCAATGCAGATGCAAGTGATAGAAATGCTCCCATAGAATAACGGGACGTTCGTGGGAAGTATATAAAAGTATGCACAATATGAAGTACACACAGTAATATACAAATGGCAGAGGCAAGTATGTGAAAGGTAAACCGTTTGAAACACAAGACTCTATCATGAGGTCTATCAGACAGGAAATTTTTTGGAAATCCGATGAGATAATATGGAAAAGTTGATGCTATACCGTGTCACTGGTTTCCAAACTCTCTCAGCTCGTTGCTAAGTAACAGCCACCTCATTGTGTCTCATCTTAAAAGCAATACATATGTGAGGGCGATAAAAACTAGGTGCACTATCGAATATAAACACAGTTCAGGCCGCATATAAGGTTAAGTACCGATGAGATTGATAGATTCTATGAAATACCAGTTCATTAGTATCGGTCCTTCAGCGGTACAGTTTTCGGAGATGCTTAGAAAGAATGGGGAGGATGGGACCAAAAATTGGTTCAACTAAATAAGATGTGTGAAAACCTGCAAATAATTTCGATTGCTTTCAAAATTTCAGATACAGCTCACAGGATTTTCCATATTCCCAAAAGTGGTAACATGGCTATAAGTTCAATTTCTTTTTCTGTCTTATCTTCCCAACCAGTGTCCAGAAATGGATGTCACAAAATCAGGAATGGTGATCATGCGGGCATGTCTATGTGCAACTTGAGGGTTAAGGCCTGATATTTCGTTGATCCTGACACAGCTCACTAAAGCAAAGAAATGTGAATAGTTCCCGACGACGGATATTACGATTGAAGAGATTTGATCTGCACAGAAACGTCAAGATAACCGGTTTGATTTTGATGAGATTTCCATTACTTTCTGCGCAAACCAGATTAATCAGATTATGAGAATAAAACTGGCAAATAAGTAACACTGTGCCCGACATGTCTGAGTTGATAACTGAGCGGGGCATTTGATTCTTCGAAGAATTCTATTGCATCTACAGAGTACCTAAAATCGTGTTAAGCAGTTTTCTATTGACAGCCATCCTGCTTCTATTTACAATAACGAGTGATGGTAGACTTCGTTACCATGACCACCTAACTCTTGAAGGTCTAAGCAAGGTGCGATCCAGCGGCTTTCTTTAAAGAAGCGACAAATATAGAGCAATGATTTGTCACTGAAGGTACTCCGTTTGTTGCACACACATGATCACGCATGTAAATAGGATTTGTTTTTCACTAACAAAATTCCTGAGCACTGCATATTAACCTTCCAAAATGTCCGTTTCTAACCGCTTTTCTTCTTGAATCCAGTTCCGTTTTTATGAGCCAATACACTTGTTTGCTGGTAGAAAAAATCAACGAAAATGCAATGTAGATCTAGCTGCTGTTATTACGCTGCAGAAAGTTTTCAACTATTTCGTCCAGTAACGTGTGAACAAATTTATTGGTGAGAGGTACTGAATTAACCACTACGAAGGGCAAATCATGCAAAACGGTACTTATGATCTGACTTATCAGTGGAATAATGAGGCGTCCTGGAAGTATATGGGGGCTCTCAAGTAAATGTAAACGAAAAATATTGCACAAGACTCTCAGATCATTATTGTTCTGTTATAATACGACGCAGAACGCGATGTGGTGCGCTTTTGAAAGTTACCACGGAGGTCTTAACCGAAATGTATGATAGTGCCACTTGAAAAGACATTTTAGTGTAACACGCACACAGACTTACCGTTGATTTCTATGCAGAGATAAATCTAAAACTCACGTACTCTACATAAAATTGTTCATATTTTGATTTGCTTTGCGGTAAATATCTGATTCTCATCACTGGTTTTGTAATCGAAATGGAAGATTTCGCAAACCAAAATGATATGCGTCAGAAATTTTTCTGAAGTTGCCCACCAAACTCCCATTAGTGTGACTGAGTTAACACTTTTTCGTGACAGCTGCCCAGTGAATGATCTACACCGTGTCATCATCATCATCAAAACAGCCATGAGCCCGAACAAAAGGTACTGTGGCTCGGGCCGCCGCTCACCTCAACAGTGACGTGGAATATCCTAAAAGGAAAGAGTACTACGAAGGACAAAAAAGATTGAAGAAGACTAAACGGAAGAACTAGAAATGGTATGGATACAGGTACGCCATTGACTGCGACACACCGCCATCTCGGATAGCGTCTCTAACCAACGGTTTGAGTGATCACGAGGACCCCAGCCAGGCAGGCGATGCCTGCCCACTTTGCTCAATGGAGCAGTCAAAGTCTTCATATTTCCTGACCACGTTGTTGCTTGACCACCACGCGGTTTAACCCAATCGCTAGTGCCCTCAGTATATAATG
>QNGE01000619.1:182513-193058 GCA_008508345.1 Paragonimus westermani
CACCTGGAAGGACCGGAGTCCTAGTCAGCATAGCCCGCCGGATCAAAACAGTACACAAGCCCGACCACCACGTCAAGGTAGCAGTATAGGTCGGGACACCGTGTGAGGAAGTGGTCTGTCAGCAGCTGAAACGATGTTGTCCGTTGATGAACTGGTGGAGGCAGCAGGTTACTGCAAGGTGAAATTGCAAGCCTCAGGTAACACAGTGTAGTTGACGTGGGCTGGAGATTGTGCCTCGCGCAGCTATTTAAGTTTACGCAAATGACCGCGTACCAACAGTATGTTTGGGTAACGTGTGTGTGATAAACCTACTTGGTATTCTGATAAGTGGAATGATAACGAACATGACTGCACTTTAAATCAAATGCATTCTTGATATAACAGAGCATTAGCAAGTTCACATTCTACTCGTCATTCTAGTGCCCTTCAACCGCACAATACTCAACAAACGCCCCTTTTTTATCCTGCAACTGCTCCCCACTTCATGGGTGATACCGTCTATTCTTGAAAAACTAATCTAGACTGCCCCTGAAAGATCATCCAGATGACCCTAGCAAACTTCTGAATGTGAAAAAGGAAATGACGACATAAGACAAAGGAGAACAGTCAAAAACATTTTCATCTATGTTCCAAACAAGTAATTTACCAATAGGACATGAGAACGCTCCCGCTTGCTAAAAAAACTACTGTTTCTAGATTCACATCACCAAGTGTTTCTTGCTGTTCTCCCACCTAAATCACAGAGTTGCTGCAAATTGCTAAGCAACCCAAATCCAAATCCAAATAAGACGGCTTTCGCAGCAACCGGGGTACTTATATTTCTACGACTGATGGCTTACTTCGCTCACACTAAGCAAACACGGGCTCACGACAAGCAAAATATGATACAAGAATTTAAAAACTAATACTGCTCCGCTGAAAGAACCGATGTGTTCAGGGAGAACAAAACAGGCCGCCCGGACGAAGGTAGTGTTGTTTTCGAAAATGTTATAAATGCGTGGCTTAGTCACAAATGAACAGGTATTCGTCGGCGTATAATCTTGCGTTGCACGTAATGTAATGTTTACCAAAAACTAAATAAAACAGAAGTTTCACTCACATGAGTATCTTTGTAGTCCTGTAAGAACTTGAACAGTTTCACCTTTAATTCATGCACAGCTTTATGGTGCTTTTTCATGAAAACAGGCTGCAACTTTAACAACAAATAGTCCCGCAAATATGGCAGCACAAAATAGCCCGCTCCGAGAACGACGACTGTATTTAAGCTCCGATACATCCAGGGAGAGTTCAAACATTTCGTTGCAAAAGTGTGGAGAACCTCTGATATCTGATATAGCGTCATAAATCACACAACTGCTACCTAAAGAACAAATGTAAAACGTATTAGCTGTTTAATGCAATCACGTTCACACGACCGATGGGTTCAGACTAGTACATTCGTTCCAATTCACTAAGCAAAACAAAATAAGTGACAAATGGGAATTGTCTTGTTTTACTTTCGACAACATGGCCTATGTTCATGTTTATAATTAATTTCTTCATTGGAACAAATTCAATTAATCTTATAGATCACACAAGCTCTAACCACCTACTGGAAAACGGTCTTCACCAAATGAAGTAGAGACAGTGACGCGCATTTGATGCGTAATATGTGCGATATCGCTGTACGTATAGCTGACTAACCATGGGCTTCCGTGGGGCACACGGAACTTGCGACAGTTGCTGAAATATGTTGTTTGGGAGCGAATATGAACCAGCTATGTAAGAAGTCCTCCAAATGTAATCAGGAGATATTCGTAGGACATGATGAATAACAAAAGACTGATAAGATGGAACCAGCTGTCGTAACCCCGAGATCCAGAAACTTTGCAAAGCGCAAGGTGACCAGATTAGCAAGAGCCTGTGCTTATACTTAATCCTAACCGTGACGAGTTGGAAGCAATCAAGATTAGTTACCTTGAGAACCGTGTCGGCCCCGATATAATATGGGTTGAGATCGCAAACCGCGTGGCTAAAGCCAGAACAGTATTTGCCAACTTACGCCATTTGTGACGCTGGTCGAGTGAATGACGCAACCGAATCAGACACTTTCATACGGTTGTAAAACTTGGTCAACCTGTATGAAAGGCGCTTAGAGTACTTGTCTGTGAACAACAATGGATACGAAACACCTGTTTCAAGTGGTAGGAACATAACAGTAGCAGTACTAATCCTGGTCGAACTGCTCTTAGTATGGACAGATTCCACCGACCGTGGTTCATGACTGCCCATTTCGCGGGTTTTGTGGGCTTAAACATGCTTCACGTATGTCAATTAGTCGTTTGATACCTCAAGCCTCGTTTATGCATGCAAGATTGGACCGGAGGCGTCAATCTGGTGGGCAGCGTAGAGCCTAGGATAGAAGTAAAGCAGCTTTGTCGCTGAAGTTTCTTTTAGCATGGCAACTGCGAATTCTTGTCTGAGCTACATAGAAATAACACACTCTGTTGGCAACCCCAGTTAACGTAATGTACAGCCTTAAGTAATGACGCCTATATTGTGAGTAGCGTTGATCCTACAATTTTTCCTCGTACAACCATTTCACGTTTTGTTGTATATTATTTTGCACACTTTCCATGGTTATTTTGCTAAGCTTGGCGTATAGCTGATGCCAGCAATATGTAAGCAATTAGGACGGTAGGTTTTTTCGTCTCGACAGCGTCACCACTCAGTTCCGCTTAAAAACTGATAGCAGGTAAATTAATGAACCGAACCCAAAGTATACGTACCTTCAAACTTGCAGCCAAAAAGTATACAAACGTATACTAGGCTGTAACTGCAACGCCTAGGGTAGACACTTGTATAAAATGCAGGTGCTACGACTCACGTGAAAAAATCCAGCTAACTTCGAGAATTTTAGTAGAGATGTAGATCGTGCGATTTTTTCCCGATGAACGTTGCGTACAACTTGGACACACAGTCAAGGAACTAGATTATAGTGGAAACAAACACAGTATGAAACGAATAGAGGCGTGACAACCAGGCACACAGATGGGCAACTAGCACTAATTTTTCGCCGCTGTATCGTGCAATTACTGTGGGCGTTATGAGACAAACATATGGACCCGCCTTTGTGCCTTCATAAATTTCTTGTTGACATTACAGTCTATGTAGCCAAACATCGGTTGCAGTGCTACCTCGATATTGAAACCACTCTCAAGGCACACTGCAGTAAGACAAGTACAAACCAACCTAACTGGTGACGCAAATAGGCACACCTCCGTGGGGCATGAACCAGACACCATTCATCTATTCATTCATGACGGTCATGAACCTGACAGAAAGATACTATGGCTTGGGCCGCGGCACATCAAAGCAGTGTGGGACATCCCACAAAAAAACACTAAGACAGCACCAAACAAGGTCAAACGGAAGGAATAGAATTGTTGTGGGTCCATGCAGACCATTAGTTGCGGCATTTAGCGTGATCTATGGAGATTTCTACTGGCAGTTTGGACGATCACCGAGCGGGCAAGGCCCGCCTAATTTACCCAGTGGAACAACTGGGGTTTCCAGCTTTCATGACCACTTCGTTGCTTGACCATTCAGCGATCTCACCCAACTGTTGATGGTCTCGGTAGGTAACGCCGAGTGTGGTAAGCGTTCTGCTGGCATGCAGTGGATAACAGAAAGCCTCCTTCCCCTGATCCGTCATTGTACTGACCGTTGAGTCGGTGTAAGTCTGATCCTATCTGGAAAAGATGGCTCACTAAACACCAGTCAACCGTATCGACTTGACAGGTGCGATGAACACTGAGGCCCCAAGACGATGCAAGGCTATGCAGACGACAGGATCCAAATGATCAGCTGTTGCATTCCAGACGACCCTTCACCAGAAACAAAAAGTGGTCTTGGACCTTAAGTAAATGAACTTTAACAAAGCACATGGACCAATTCTCATGCCCTCTCTTTTCAAGGATGGTGGGGAGAGGTTGATAAGAGAACTGGCAGAACTCCTTCAGACGATTTTGGAAACTGAAGAAGCACATTGTGTGTGGTGTTAATCAACAGTAATTTCCGTTCCCAAAAAGGGAGCCCGAATTCTACGTGACCACCACAGAGGGATCAGTCTAGTGTCTGTTGCATCCAAGTTACTCACTGACCTGGTTTTACGTCGGCTCACCAAGCTCAGAGAAAGTCAGATACACGAAGAACAGACAGGATTCCGGTTCATTCGTGGGTGCGTTGATCACTTTTTTTAAACTTGCGACCTACCTTGGTGTATCAACGCCCTTAAAGGCAGCCGACGTTCGTGGTCTTCTTAGACCAAAAAACTCCTTACATTTCGGTTGTTTGCTGCCTTCTTCGCAAGAGAGCTCCAGTGAAGTACTTGAATCTGTTGGAATCACTGTCTGCCCACTTAGCACGTAGAAAGAGAGTTTATGAAAAACTATCGTAGGCGTTCATCTTTTCTAGTGGTGTTCATCAGGAGTGTCCGATCTCCCTGTTCCTGTTCAGTTTAGCAATGAACGACATTCCAGAAGATGCTCTTAAGGGATGCAGTTAGCTTGATGTTTAGCTTCCTCCTAGAACTACGTTAGCCGACATGGAGTATGCAAATGACAATGTCCCACTTAAACCCTCTGTCAAAGACATTTCGACCATGCTGGACAAGGTGAGTGGCTGGGCTGGTTTATACGAAATGAGCTCCGCATTTTCGAAATGTAAAGTACTGCTTCAACACTGGGGCATTTTCACTCCTACTTTCTTCATTGCAGGTGATCCGCTCGAGACTGTGGACAGTTTCACATACTTGGGTAGTAGTAACTCGTCGGTTCGTAACATTGCTGATGAGACATCAGCGAGAATAGCAAAGCACGAGTAGCATTTACCAATGTGCACCATCTGTGGTGTCGACGAGACGTTCGGTTGCCGCTGAAACGAAAGATATAATGCCTGTGTACGTCCTGTTTTACTCTATGGTTCGGAAACGTGGCCTCTTCACAACAGAGATTTGAACAGACTCACTGTGTTGGATTATCGCCGTCGCCATCAACTAGTCCACATTGAGCGGACTGATCACGGGGACAATACGGCCTGAAACCAGCGGGTGTCCCGCAACGCCCAGGACAACTAATCAAGCCGCACAGCCTTCGATGGTTGGAGCACGTACTCCGTAGGCCAGCTGCGCGTTTACCGCACTGGGCATTATATACTGAAATCACCAACATTTGGGTGGAACCACGTGGTGGTCAAGCAACAACGTGGTCACAAAATGTAAGGACTCTGACTGCACCATTGAGCAAAGTAGATGGATATTGCCTGCTTAACCGCGGTTCTTGTGATCACTCAAATCGCCGGTTAGAAACACTATCCGAAATGGCGGTGTGCCGCAGTCAATGGCGTATCTGCATCTATACCATTTCTAGTACTTCCACTTAGTCCTCTTCTATTAATTATCAACCTTCGTGGTAGTTTTCTTCTAGGACACCTCACCGTTGAGTTCAGCGGCAGTTCGAGCCACAGTACCTTCTGGTCAGGCTCTTGGCTGCTATGGTAATGCTGATTAGTGTTGCAGAATAACTGAAAAGTCCAAAAATATTGGAGTAAGATAACAATGGTCTCTAATGCGTCCAAGTGAAACGCGAGGTAACATCAACAATGAGAGAGAAAGACACTGTGCTGTCAGTTTCACTACACATATGTGTAGACAATCTTCTTAATCACGACCGTTTTCATACTCATACGTCGTTTGAAATCAAACCATATGAGATAATAATAAAAAACGTTTTTGCCGTGTTCATTGACCTCCACTAGCAACGAACCTCCTCCGTATTTCTAAATTTCGTGCGAGACTGCGAGCTAATTGCGAAACAATCCAGAGGGAACAAATCAGCAGACAAAAGAGGTATGCGCAGTGAAAATTCCCCTCTGCAATTCGAAGAGGCAATTGAGCCCTCCTCTTCGTTCTGAACAGCTCACTTCTTGGTCGTAACCAACTTGTTGGCTATAGCCGAGCGGTCAACAAATTTACCCTCGTAGCTACTGAATTATTTGCGGGAGGAGAGGAAAACAATTCGCATTTCAATTATTCTTACACCGTATGTTGCTTAAATGGTCCATTACAAGTAGATTACTCTCATACATTTGATCAGCACAGCGATGAACAACGAGATAAGTTATACTCAGGGAAAAGTGCGCAAAATGTGAAGACTGCTTGGACGAAATGCGCAAATTTCACTAACAAAATCGTACAAATTTCTTTATTAACACTTCGCAGGCAGCTGCATGTGTTAAGAAAAGCAGGAGAGTGGAACTGCCGCCCAGTAGTCCCTACGGAAGTATGGTGCACAAACAAGTACGCTGGGCCGCAAACAATCAGATTCGACAGCGTAACCCAGCGATCTCCCGTCAAACGCAGAAGAGTAAGAAGCCCCCATTATAGGCTTTATTCTTCTAACAACTGGTGTATGAGAGCTGAAATGGAAAGGGTAAACAGATGTTGCAAATATCATGACGTTTTCTCCAACCATGAAACGTGAGCAGACAATAAACGGTAGGTCACAGGGAAATGACTGAGTATGTGTACACTGATTAGAAGAACAATATTTAGTAGCGTAATATGCAATGGATTTATGCGTCTCTGTTTATCAGGCTGTATGGATGAACCCGTTGTTGTTCGACCAAATTTTCAAGATTGTGAGTGATCTTTACTGAGGAAAAGGGATGCTTCCGCGTTGTGTACGTCGAGTGCGGGGATACTGTTATGTTGCTCCATAAGAGAGACGCGATTAGAGGGTACAGAGGTAGCCTCTTCGATCGAAAGTGTCGATATTCCCTACAAGGGCGTCTGAGGCATGACTCCTCCTTTGGGGGCCAGTTGATGAACAAAAACTGTTTCCTGTCTGACATAAGGAAAGTGAATGTATGCGTACTATGGGTTGTACTGAAGTAATTCAACTTCTTCGACGAGTGGTCCATAATTTGACTGTCTGATAATCATTTTAAATAACACCGGTCCAGGTTTAGTCAGCCATATCAGAAGAGTTGTTCCGGAGGCCGACTTCCGGTTGTAGAGGAGCGATCTTTCATGTGATGTGGCATTAGTTGCGACACACAGGAGTGATCTAGCGGAGTGCAGTGCATCGACGAGAACGAATTTCCATTGATTGGTTGCCAAGTTACGAAATCTCAGAGCGATCAACACGGCTTTCCACAGCGTTCCACTGGACCGTTAACTTGGAGTTTGAATAGTGTCGTCCTAATTTGTCGCGACACTTTTCATGAAGAAGCTCTTGAACACCAGACGACATGAATGACGATCCATGATCACAACGAGTGTGTGCCAAAGTTCCAAACAATGAAAACTGACGGTCTCGCTAGGCTAGTCGGGACATGCAAAAACCAAATGAAATCGAGAATAAGCATACGCTGTGGATTGCCGATGGAAGGCGACCCTTAAAATCAGTCGAGTCTCTCGAATGATTGTGTGGCTTTTATGAGCTCGCTTAGAGCTCCAGGGGAAAAAAGGTTGGATTTCACAGCAAGCTGAACAATTAGCAACAAATTTTCGAACTCCTTCCATAGAAAGAGGTTTCTGACGTGCACGAAGTGCATCAACCAAGAAACATCGGGATGACAAAACGATTCAAGTAGTCCCTACGATTTGATTTGTCATTAACGCCCCGCAAAAATACTTGAGAGATCATCTGCCGCTCCATTATCTTCACCAGGTCGATACGCAAAATCAAACTTGAGTAACGACAGACCCAGCTTCCGACGTTCAATGTTATCGCTCTTGACCTTCCCACTGTGCTGAGTGTCGTAGATGGAGGCGACAGAACGCTGGTCTGTAACAAGTTTAAAATGGTTGCAAAGTAAAAAATGGTCCCATTCAAGTATGAATTTCAGGACAGCATATGCTTCCTCTTCTACGGCGGAATGGTGTCGTTCACTGACAACAGACTACGCGAGAAGAAGGATACCGGTCGACCATTTTCATTCAAAGTGGCTGAGATCGCCACATCAGAGGCATTTATTTTGACAAAGGGGTGTCGTGCTGAATAGTAGAGATAGCGGCTTCGGACAGCTCCTCTTTCAGAGCTTCAAAGGATGCTCTGACCTCGCTGGGTAAAGGGAGTGTATTATTACGCAAAAGTTTGTGAATTTTACCAGAGAAGTGAGATCTGTTGTGAAGTGTAAGCGAATAAGCCCAACACCTGTTGCTGGGACTTCAAGTTAAGAGGAATGCATAATTCTGGTAAAGGTTTCAGGCGATCGGGATAAGGTTTGCTCTTAGAAACCTCATAATCTATAAGTTTGATTCGGTTGATGGCGATATTTTTTGATTCACTGAAAGTTAATCCGTATTTTCTGGTCACGTCTAGGAACTTTCAAAGATTGAGATCATGTTCAGCTGAGTTGGTTCCACATACCGTAACACTGTCAACGTAAACAAAGATGTCTTTTAATCGTTCGCGTGGTGGTACGTTGCCGATAATCCGCTGGGAGCTTGCGACGCCAATCGCCACGCAAAGTGGAAGACGACGAAACTGATGCAAGCGTCCGCGGACTACAAAGACCGTAAGGAGCTTTCCTTTTCTCGGATGGGGACCGCGTGATAAGCGTTCTTTAGATCCAGAGTGGGATGCAGTCGACCATCTCGTCAATTTTAGGGAGGGGGTAGGCTTCCAGGAGGGTATACTTATTAGTCGTTTGGCTATAATCAACGACCATTCTTTTTTCGTGCCCGTCGCTGGCGACTACCAAGAACTGAGCTCTACATGGGGAAGAGGGAGGCTCCACGACTTTCAGCAAGCAAATGGCGGATTTCATCACGCATAAACTTCACGTCGGCCGGACTGTATCTTCTGGACTTTGTATCGATTGGTTTGCAGTTTCACACCAGTTCCTGAAAAAGACGAAGAGATTTGATGTATGCTGAAGCCAGTGAACAGAGTGAGTGGGTGGTTTTTTCCTATCGAATAGGATTACAACGCTTTTGTGAAGTCTAGGAGAATCATGACCCAGAAAAACGTCTGTACATAAATGGGGTGAAACAAACACTGACTTTTTCACCCAGCATTTTTATACTGGGTGGGTGCCAGGACGTGACCTCACGTGTCACTTTACAGTGCGATGGAGACCAGTTATATTATTGCAAGATTTGTGAAATTTCCAACAGCACTACGGAAGACGCTACACAACTCTCGAAACTGCTAATGTCTATCAAAGCTTGTAAACGAGTTCCGTTAACTTCGAGATCAACCAAACTATTCGAAAGACAATCCAGAGCAACTGCTGATGTGACAGACGAAATGGACGGATGGGTGGGAGAGGAGTAGAGACATCCGGCAAACCATCTAAAAGCACTCATTACCACACCCACGCCGTAAAGCACCTCGATCAGGGCACTTCGAACAGGGAGGTAGCCATACACACATAAGAAGCATTTGCCAGCCGATGAGCTGGAGGCTGTCACCTTAGGCATACTGGCAGGGCTGGGGGAGTACTCTGAAACCTCTCCTGCATCATCATCATACTCATCATCATCATAGATAGCACTACGTCAGTGGTTCACACTAATGCTCAAATGCCACACAAACATGAAGAAACAGCAAACCCTATATAGAAAGAAAGAATGAAAAAAGAAGGGGATGGGAAGGGACCTAACTACTGAAAATAATTACGTCTATATTCAAACACTCAAAATCAAGGTGCCTACACCTTGCAAACAAACAACCAAGCTGCAAGTGAGACTAAGACGTCATCAGCGAGACAGCTTCCTTACGGCTTTCACTGCCACGCGTCATTAAATGCACTCACTTCACAGAGAACTCGGCCAAACAACGTCAACATTCACGCCACTGAGCTCGATTAGCCGCCATCTCACCTAGAGTCTCCAACCACTGACTCTGTGAGTCGCGAGGACCCCAGCCCGGGAGACGAACACGACCCACGGTGGCCAACCCCTTAGTGAACGACTTCATTTCCCTACGCCAGGTCATTGTCTGTCCACCTCGCACCTTACACCAGTCGATCGCAGTGTCAGCGAATAGTGCTCGGTGTGGAAGACGACTAACTGGCATTCTTAATACATGACCTAACCATCTAAGCCTGTGTAAACGTAGAGATTGGACAAGAGAACTCGTCTGACAATCACTACCAAACACCCGCTTCCTAACCTCCGTTACTTACACGCTGATGCCACCCGATACGAGCGATTGAACGCAGACATCGGTGTACCAGAAATGGTACGTTTTTCGGGAAGAGATGCCAACCATCTTCTAACCCCCAACCAGATTCGACAGCGTAAACCAGCAATCTCGTGTCAGAAGCAGAAGAGTGAGAGGTCCGTATGACAGGCTTTATTCTTCTAACAGCTGTCGTACGACCTCGAATGGAAAGCGTAAATAAATTACTAAATCCAAGAGCAAAACAGATGAAACGGATATCGCAAAATATTACATCTCTTCCCGAAAAACGTACCATTTCTGGTACACCGCCACCCACCCGCTGCCTTGCGGTACAGGCTTTTGAGCCAAAGGCTTTGGTTGAGAACCCTAA
>QNGE01000619.1:200446-250837 GCA_008508345.1 Paragonimus westermani
TCCCACCAATCAGACGTGGTCTCACGCTCACTGACCGCCGACCTCAGGTTCTGGTTGGTCACCTTCCTCAGCCCGTTGCACGGACGCGGCCAACCCACGTGTTCGAGGACCTGAAAGGAAGCGGAAGGGAGTATGTGTGGCAAAACAACATGGCGGCGCACTACATGCTACTACATTGCCAAATGAGTAAATTGCCCTTCAAGGTCATCCGGTGTAACTGGACATACTGCTGTGTTATCAGTGCGTTTGTGTAGGTCGTGTGCATGGCTTACTGGACCTTTGGATCACGCTTGTTCTTGTTGTTTCCCTTCACAAGACTTCTGTTGGAACGCTAACTTCGGAAAAACGCTGTTTCCCTGTGCCTCCGCATTGCCCCGATTCGTTCCACAAGTATCACGGACAGTTAGAGCGGAAGCGGCCGGGATGCAAAGTACACTTCACGGGGATTTTTCTGCGGGTACGAAAGGAAATACGCTACCGGCGAACGTGTGGTTTCGTTGAAATGTAGCATGAAAATAGCGGGTCAACAGAAATAAACACGATCACCTACGGGAGATTTTTCGCCTGACACTTTTCGAGTGTCTTTCAAGTGTTCAACAAAAGTACTCTAACGATGGCGGAGAGACGTTCGGAAGACGGCCGTGTTACCAAGGGTGTTCGAGCAATGGTTGGACATAAACCCACTGAAGTTTGAAAAACCCATTTGCTGGTTCGTCCGCTTAATCACTCCCGATAGAGCGAATTGCTTTTCAGCGGCTTTAACGAGATGGAACGAGGACTTTTAATCGGACAACAGCCATATTCTCGATTCTTTACATCAACCACCCTGCAAAACGCACTTAAGTTTGTGCACAGAGAGTAATCAAGACGACTCCAGAATCACCACCAAGTCACGTGTGTTCAGTTACCGTCGTTGACAGGGATGTATCATCCCACTGAACATATCGAGGTCACCTTGAAGATACTGCGATTGTTACACACGTTCGAAGCAGAAGCCCAGTGTACCTAGACCCAGCGGGTTTTCCTTGTACGGCGTCAATCGGACGACTGTTGGTCAAAAAGACGATAACTGAAAACAGAGTGTAGCACCGCTCTCGCTGGTTACAGTAAATGCCAGGAACAGAGTAAGATCACTCAAGTGAGGGATTTTTGGGTAAATGGGAATCGAGCGATGCCTTGAGGCGGTCCGTAGAAGCGCTTCCAACGACCTTAGAAGTGAGGCTGTTTCAAAGATTAAGAACTCCATCAGAAAAGAACCGCTGCCTAGGGAAATTATCAGGACGAAGCTCCTCGCCGGCCGTTACCGTTCGCCACAGTTCAACAAGCAAGCCGGACGTTCCGGCTTCGTGTACATGTTACACTCGTGAACCCGCTTTTTATGACGCGGAGACCCTGAGGGATAGCGTTCTTCATAAATAAGTGTTCCAACGGCAGTCCTATAGAAGGAGATAACAGAAGCAAGCTTGAGCCGAAGGCCTAGTGTACACGACTTGCACAAACGAAAGCCAAAACAGCGTCAACAGCACGCTGCGTTACAATGTGCCCTCCTCAGATGATCACTGTCTCAGTGTTCCAAGGCCCACGTGAACCGACCACTGCTCTTGGTGTCACAGGACATAGGGTGCATGTTGGAGGGAAAAAGATGGTTCGATAAGAAGTGGTTGAGGATGGCACGTTTTGACAAGCGCTCCATTATCTTGTGCTGAATGCTAGTAAGGCTAATTGGCCGACAGCTAGCCGGAGAGTGTTGGTCGTTTGTTTTATTCAAAAATACGACGGTCGCCTCTTCCTATACTTCTGGCTTTATTTACCCGTTACACGCATAAACCCACTTGATGTAACATGGAGGCACCGAGGGAAAGCGTTCCTCAGGAGTAGACGCTTGAACGGCGGTCCTGTAAAAGGAGAAAGCAAACACGTGAACAGAAAGCGTGAGCCATAGGTCCAGCAACACGCTATGTTACCTGAGAGTCGCTCTCCTTTCATACAAAAATTCCCGAAAATTCCACGAAATGGGAGTTATGTCAGTTTTGAGCTGAATGGTTCAAATAAAATTCCCAAAAACTACATAAAATACGGCCCATTTTGTTTTGTCTCGCAAAATTGTGTATGCACTTATCTCGGTGTCACGTGTTACGAGGACGCATTGAATGATGCGCAGAAGTTTGTTCGCTTAGCGGCCAATTTATATGGACATCTCCATATATATATACGCATCTGCAGATGCGTAGTAAAATGCAGATAGACTTCCCGATATACACACAATCAGATAGGCATATATACGTGCACATATATAAACGTGTACAATTAGCACCACACAAATTGGCGCATCTACATTATTTTTTCATGCGTAAATATACACACTCCCGCATCCAGAAACTTGTGATTACAATCATAACCAGGACATATATTTCCTATTTATATCTACGAATATCCCAGCATAATTTAATCCGACAACCTATTTATTCATCAACCAGTCATAAAATTCGAACGTTCAAATTATTTCTTCCCAGGTTTGAGAGGAAACCGGCTCCCGTGTTACGTATGTAATGCGCGACGGGGTGAAAGCACGGACGAACAGCGTCTCCCTGAAGGACCGGGACTCAACAGAAATTTGGAATAGTAACAAAAACTTAAAAGCATGAACCAAAGGCCAAGTAAGTCATGCACACAACCGACAAAACGAAACAAAAATGTCACAAACCACACGACCGCTATAAGCGTTACAAGTTTGCAATATTCCAGTTGGATCAATCGCAGGCCACGGTACACACAATGTCTAACGTCCGCAATCGAGCATAATAAAGTCTACTTCACAGAATAGAAAAGTGTAGAGTTCAGACAGGCTATGGTCGATCAATTACGAACAACGCAACGAGTAGACGAGAAATATATTGTCGACACGTAAAATCGACGAGAGCGAGCGAAGAGCGAGATGAAACGTTAACGCAGCAAAATATCACGCGAGCAGGCACCGGAGCAGAAACGTTCGAGTGCGCGGGTGGCCTGCCGGTAACCATACTCGTTCAAACAAACGTTTGAGTGCATACAAAGTGTGGGGGAGGGGAGAGAGTACAAATGCTAACTGTAACTTCAACGTAGTTAGCCATAAACAAATAGGGTCGCTACAAAAGTCACGAATCAGCAAGAAACGTGTATTAGCACAACTCAGATACCGGAGGCGCGTCCGACATCGTCTTTGTCCACATATGTATCGGGATCCCCCGGTCCGCAAAACAAAACATCAATCAGAACTAATCTCGCGTTCACTGACCGCTGACCTTAGCCTCCGGTTAGCCAACCTCTTCAGCCCGGTGCACGGACGCAGCAAGTCTGCGTTTTTGAGGAGGTGAAATAAAAGTTGTATGTGGTAAAACCAAATGGCGACACGCTGCATGCCATTACATGTGTGAAAATCAAAGTTCCGCTGAGTCCTTGAAATTCTAATGGATACAAATCAAGAACTTCAAGCAGGGACTAGTATACGACATTTCTCAGACCTGTAACTAGTTTGTAACGACACTCTTTGTGTACCGCGTCTTCCAACTGCCTTGACATTTATTTTCATTGCTGGCATTGTTGATACTATTTGGGTGTATGTCCGCACTCTCTTAGTTGTCCGACAGCCCAGCAACTTCTGGTCACCCGTCGGTTGGTCGGTCTTGCTCTGCTACTTGTCCTGTTCCGCTTGCAGCCCATTTTCTAAGTATGCTTACAATAAACGTCCATGTCCACTGTTCGTTTTCGTGGTTTAAGTATTACGCTTATTGTAACGGATCTAACGGTAGAAGTTTTCTAGTCCCGCACAATTTAGTGGGCGCGAAAGGTAACCGGTTTTATTTCAGCACTTTATTTCCGGGCCATCATAACATATTAGTTAGCCTGAAGTCTACTAAATCCGGTGAGCCTTTTTCTTATCTGAGACGTTACTTGACATCGATATGATTCATTACTTGCTCATATTTGTGTGGTATCTCAGCTGATTATCGTATCTCATACATATTTATTCCATTTTTGCGGTATTTATTAATGGACTTTGAACAAAAGCTGGTAGCTGGAACAGTCTGTAGTGACGTCACCTTCAACGTCCCCAAAATCCTAAACTGCTTGTGACGTGACAGTTACGTTGTCAGTACAACTGCGTCGGTTTACAATGCCCTGTGAATGTACATTTACTACAAACCACTAGCACCAAAATTAGTGTGTTGGTGTATATACCGCAGTATAATGAATATGCGCCATCTCTACTACTGTAAGCTACGTTCACTAGGGTAACAATGTTCCAGCTGTTACAGATGAGAATGCTGCTGAACCAATCTGACGCTCGTTTGAATTCTGAAGGTGGACTGAATTTTCGTCGACATTCGTCCCCTCTGGCGACTGCCGTGCGGCTGTGCTCAAGGTTCTCTCACGTCCAACTCCTTAGCGTCCAAAATTGTTGCGTTGAAGTCCGCTTGTGAACGGTGAGTAAATCAATACACGAAGTTTGTTTGCACGTTCACCGTCTTCTTGCTGCGACTTCTGGTTCACGTTAATATGAGGCCGGGGAAACCTTGAACGTAGAACTCAGGAATTGGCACAGTGTAGAGCTCTCGATGATTAGCCGAAATTCCTAGGCGAGAGACCCACATTGTGTAACGATCATGATGAACGATATTTCGACCGTCACATTCATCTCGACCTTTTTGATGGGTTTAGTTTTCACCCATCTTCGTTTTGGTTGAGCCATCCATTTTGTTACATCGGTCCAAGGGCTCAAAACACAAATCGCTCCGTGCCTCGCTAGCCTTCCGTGTTCTTCTGCACGCTCTACTTTTCAGGGTCGATACTGAGACCTGGGAGTCAACGCGCTGAGTCTTTGTTCTTCATTGTCGATCGGTTTCCCGTGGTGAACACTCACTTGGTGTTATTCTGTTGGATCACTTCCAACAACTGGTGAGCCGATAAATTCCGAATGTTCCACTGCAGTCGTCTCTTGCACCTTGATGAATCCGTTCCTTTGCATAATTGCATAGTTATTGTCTTCATTGATGTATGTGTGGTCGTTTTTTCTCTGCTCGTGTATGCGTTCGGCATATAAGCACATATTTTCTCAATCCAGCTTAATTAGTTGTTCATGACAACTGAATTGCGTAACCCCTAGGCAATGTCCAAAGTACCGTCTTAGCACGTTGACAGCTTCTACGGTGGCACTACTTGCTCTGAGCGTCCCTCGATTCTTCAACAATTACCCTCTTTGTTTCATTTACCTAGAAGCGGACCTTCTCAACAACTGGATTTCGTCTAATCAAACAAGATTGTGTCAGTTGTTAGTCAGGCTTCCGAGTGAAGTCACCACACAGGTTCGCGAGGTTATAGTAAACCAACCGGTTAAACACCTGAGTACAGAAACTTTTCCACGACCCACAGATAGGTGACGAACGTCCTACAACGTTGTCGGAAAGAATGCAACAACTCATCGGCAACTCTTACATGGACGAAACCCTCCTCCGGGAACTCTGGCTTCAAAGATTGCCAGAGGCAACGTAAGCAATAGTTTCCGCCGCTCGTTCACAAACTCTTGCTGAGACAGTGAAAATGGCTGGTCAATTAATAGAGCGTTTGCAACCACGACTTAGTTGCTTGGGTGTACCACATCCTATTCCACTTTCTTAATTAGGCACATGTCGTTCAGACAAGGTTGGTACCTTAAAAGGTGGTCTGTCAGACATTGAGGCTCTGACAGCAAAATTCGTAACTTTGCGACGTGGCTTGAACGAACTTCCTTCGTGCCGTTCTTCAGGTCTTTGAACCCAACAGTACACTAAACCTTGCATCTACGCACCATCAAGCGATGCAAACTCGGCGATTGACCTTTAACGGCAAACAATACTGTTGCCGCTAACTCTCCCTGTTGCCCTGCTTTTGTGCAGGATGTATATACCGGAAGCACCTCCCTGGTTGATACCGGGGCGCAGGTTAGCGTGTTCCCGTTTACAGAAGACGAGGTGTCACATTCTTGTAATCCACAGCTCTGTGCTTCAAACGGCACTTCAATACCTAATTATGGGCAGCGGTCCTCGACCTTCAGTCTGGGCCTCCAGTGGACATTCCACTGAGTGTTCACAATTGCCGCAGTACCTTCCGCCTTAATCGGCATCGATTCATTCCGGCATTTCAACCATCTGGTTGATATAAGGCGTCGTCTGCTAATCGATTCCAACAATAAGCTGAACATACCCGGCACGCACACAACAGTTGCGGCCATAACACACATATATCCCCAACCTGTCTCTTCTGGACAGTTTGTGAATCCTTTCACTAAGTTCCCACAGCTGGTTAGCACATCGAACGATATCCCACCGGTGACCTTAAGTATCACACACCCTATCCGCACTAAGGCACCCACCGTCTCTGCATGGCCCCGCGGTTGGCCTCCGACAAACTCAAACTCGCCAGGGCAGAGCTCGAGCGCATACTTGGACTCGGAATAAAACGCCCTTCCGAGATTCCATGGACCTCACCGTTGTGTATGGTCTCTGGGAAGTCAGGTGATTGGTGCCCATGCGGTAAGTGTCGCGAGCTAAACAAAGTGAGTGTCCCTGACAAGCACCCAATCCCACACATGCAAGATTGGACTACTTGCTTACATGGAAAAACCACATTCAACAGGATAGTTTAATTACGCGTCTACCACCAGATCTCGGTAGCTGAAGAAGACACACCCACAACCTCTGTTAAAAACTCCTCTGCCCTTCTCGGATTTCTTCGAATGCCATTTAGTTCCAGCAACGCAGTTCAAACATTTCAACGTTTCATTCATGAGATGAGACGTGGTCTGAGTTTTGTCTGGAAGATATTTCAGTAGCCCGTTCCTCATGGGAAGAACACCTTGTTCATCTTCGCACCTTACTGGAACGTTTGACCCAAAATGGTGTTACCGTTAACCCCGCCAAATATGAACTAGATTAGACTACAATGAGAATTCGGGGTCATGAGGTCTCAAAAAAGGGAATCGCTGTGCTCACGGATAAGGTTACAGCTACCCGTGAACACCCCGAGCTAAATTTCTCTAATCAACTCTTTCGTGTTAGTGACCTGGTCAACTACTACAGAAGTTTCGTACATCACTGTGTGCACGTACTGCAGCCAGTGACCGACCTTCTCCTGGGAGGTAAATGCAGGTTCCAGTTCACTGAGGTTGCGCGCACTGCGTTCGTTAAACTCAAGGATGTGGTAACCGGCTTAGCTCTCCTTGTTCATCCTAATCCGAATGCGCCATTGTCAATCGTGACCGACGCTTCGGACGCAGCTTTTGGTTCTGTTTCGCGCCAGCTCATTGAGAAGAAATGGTATCCGTTAGCTTCCTTCTCCAAACGTTTACAACCCGCGGAGTTCCGCTATAGCATGTTCTGTTGAGAATTGCCGGCTGTCTATTTAGGCACCCGCCACTTCCATCATTCAGTGGAAAGCAGGTTCCCTACTGTTCACACTGACCATAACCCGTTAACCCATTTCTTAAACAATTTATCCCACAGGCATTCTCCACGGGAAGTTATGTACGTGGACTACAATTCTCAGTTCACGGTGGATATACGACATGTCTCAGGTGCCGGAAACACTGTCGCGGACGGTCATTTACGCGTTCGTAACATCAACACATCTGTTGATAATGACATTGATTCGGCAGCCATGGCTGCTGCGCAAACCACTGACCTAGAGGTCGAGCATCTCCGTCAAAAGAGCTCTCTCACAGCCCAACCAGTACTTCTGATATCTTCAAAGGTAACGATCCTCTGTGACACTTCACAGGGCACACCTTACCTTGTAGTGCCTGCATCCTTTTCTGCGCAGTGTTTGAGACACTGCACAATTTGTTTCACCATAGCATGCGCGGTTCAGTCAACTTTCACTGGACTTTTCGTATGACCTAGGATAAACCACGACGTCCGCAATTGGAGCCGTTCTTGCCTCCATTGTCGACGTTCAACAGTCCGCCGTCATACAAGGAGCCCCCATGATGCTTTTCCTTCGTCGGACGCATGTTTTTGCCACGTGCACGTCGACCTGGCGGGCCCCCAACCGCCCCCAAATGGCTCTACTAATCTGTTGACGTGTGCTTACTTCTTCATAAGATGGCCTGCAGCCTTGCCGCTACCAAACTGCTCGTCAGAAACAGTAGTGAGCACCTTCCTGGAGCGCCGCATGGCACAAGTCGGTTGTTCAGTTGTGGTGACCACAGACAGTGGATCACACTTTGGAGGACATTTTACAGCCTTCTTAAATACGTTAGAAAGCAAGCATATTTTAACTACAGCTTACCATCCGGCAGCAAATGAAGTGTTTGAACACCTCCAACGCCACCTAAAAGTTGCTCTTAGTGTGCATGCAAATACTTTATGGAAACTGACATTCCCGTCGGCTCTATTAGGACTGAAACACAGCGAAAGGGGACCTAGACTTTGCTGCAGATGAACTAGTTTTTGGGTGCAATATTTAGGTTACCAGGTGAACTCGCCTCATCTGCACCTGCCACGCTAGCTTGTGGCGTTCTTGTGTGCGCTCTATTCTTCAGGGTCATAATTGATACCTGGGGATCAACGCGCTGAGTCTTTGTTTTTCACTGTCTACCGGTTTTTGATGGTGGATACTCACTGAGTGTTATTCTGTTGGTTGAGCTCCAAAACTTGTGGTTTATGTGTTCCGAGGGGCATTTTACAACCAGTGTTTCACAGCATAACAGGCCAAATTTGGTCAGACTTCCGAAAGATGTCACGGTGCAAGTACGGAACCTTCACTTGAATTTGCTCGCTAAACATCTGTACGACGCCCTCAAGGAATCTGTTATCAAACGAATCTCATTGTCTCATAAATCATTGTTACAGCAACTCTTCAGTGATTTGCAGTTAAGTGATAAGCAATCGTCTGATCTGTTACTTTGATTGCAATAGTTGCTAGGCCCTTTCCCAGGGATGAGACAATCCTTAAGGAGTTTTGATGTAGTGCCCTATCTTTATAGCAGCTAAGTCTTTGTCCTTGCTAAACGCAGCACAACTCGCAGATGCGATTCGGAACCACTTTTGTACCGGTTCCCCTTGCCCTCTTCATTGCGGTGACGAGCCGCACAACAGAGGATCCTAAGGGTGTTGACTCTTCAGCTCCGCAACGATCATCCCGTCCGCCGCACAGCTTGAGCGGAGGTTGCAATCCTTTAGCGGAATTTCGCGTGTCTCAGCACACGTTGCTCCGCTCGTCGACGTCAGAGTAAATATCCGGGTAAACACCCTCATAGGTATGAATATTCGTGCTGGTATCACAGCAAGTTCGGCGATCGGGCGAAGCATCGGACTATCTCCTCTAAACATGTCAGTTGCAGAAAGGTGAAAGCCGACCCGTAGTGGTGACAAACGTGGCCCGCATCCTCGCTAACAATCGTCTTTTTCCAAATGGCGGAGTTTGACCCTTGGAATGCTTTCTTGGTCGATGCTGGGGCAGAAGTCAGTGTGGTTCGTGCTCTGTCCGGCAAGGTGACTTCTCCTTCTTTACCCATGTTTCGTGCGGCTGAGGGCACGATTATCCTGACTCATGGTCAACGCTCATCTACGTTTGACATCGATTTCCGGAGAACATTTCTCTGGATATTTGTAATTGCAGCCGCATCTTTTGCTGTTCTAGGAATCAATTTTCTTCAAGATTCCGACATCGGGGTAGATGTGCGGAAACGGATTCTGGTGGATTCCCTTACAAAAATTAGCATCGATGGCGCAAAGGACTATGTGGATATAATCAACCATTTCTTCCTTTAATTCCAAACCCCTCAACCCTGCGCATCCCTCGGTAGTGGTGTGTCCACCCAGCTGAAAACGGAGCTCTAAAGACCATGCTCTAAGACACTTACGGAATGATGATGTCACCTTGCCTGGTGATGAAACGTTTGCAATCTAAGTGCCAAGCTCGGAGAACACACCAATAACAAAATCGTCAACCGGACTATGAACACCACCAGCTCTGCTCTCAACTAGCAGAATCCTACGCATCGTTACTGTCAGACTTCTCCAACCTTGTTCGTTCCACCAATGAGCTCGTTTCAGTCAACTTTACTTGCGCGCACTACATTAGGACTAAAAGTCGACCCGTGTCGTGTAGGCCAGGACATCTGGCCCCGAACGAAAGTAAGGTAGTGAGGGCGAAGTTCGAACACATGCTTACCCCTCCCACTAACAGTCGATGGGCCTGTCTAATTCATATGGCACCAGAGGTGCCAGGTGACTGGTGCCCTTATAGAGATCATCATGGTCACAGCAAGATCGCGATCCATGCTAAATATTCTATTTTCCACGTACAGGAATTGACGGCTTGCATTTCTGGTGAAACTGCATGCAACAAGGCCGATCTGGGCCGTGCTTACCGCCAGATCCCAGTGGAGGTGACGGATATCCCTAAAACGGCAGTCTTCACGCCTTCTGGCCCATTCGAAATCCTCCTAGAGCCACTCATCCTTGGCAACGATGCACAAACCTTTCAGCGCTCCATTCATTATCTACGCCGATGCTTGGATTTCGTCTTCCCCACTTAGATGACATTAGTGGCCAGTTCTTCCTAAAAGGACATCTGCAGTGCCTTCATTCTCTGTTTGCCAGATTGGGCAACATGAAGTAATTATCAGCTCAGCAAAGCGTAAATCTGGGAAGGGTAGTATGGAATTTACAGGCTACATTATTCTCGCATCTGATATACAAGTCTTGCAGGCGAAGGCATGTGCTGTCAGTGATTTTCTCGAGCCAACATCCTCCAAGCGGCTCCGACTTTTCACCTGCTTAGTTAATTACTACCGTTGGTTTACCTTCCATTCTGTGAAGCTCCCACAACCGCTAACGGGGCGGTACACTTAAATTCGATTTTACGGTGAGCGTCGTGCACGGTTTCCGTCAAGCGAAAAGAGGCTATATCCCGTGTCACTGCATTGTTTCGTCCAGAGGCCCAGGCCCCTCTTTCTCTGATGATGCCTCGATTGTAGCCGTCGGTGCTGTTTTGTAGCATTGTGTCGACGACAAATGGCAACTCCCAGTTTTCCACTCAAAACGCTTATTACATGCCTATTCTAGATATAACACGTATGGAAGAGAATTACTTGTTGTCTATCTAGTATACGCCTTTTCCGCCATGCATTGGAAGACCGTCCTTCCACTGTGGTGAGTGATCATAAGCCTGTGGTGTATGCACCTGAGTCTTCATTTGACAGGTATTCCCCCATAGAGAACAGACACCCGCACAACGTTTCACAGTTTACTGCAACATACGGTATGCTTCAGGTCCCCTCAACATTGTCACTGACGCTACCTCACGCATCTGCTCCATCTTGGCCACGCCTAATTTTGTTGGCGTTAGTGATCTTGCTGCCGCCCAGGTGCAAGAGCCTGATGTTCAAATGTAATTACAACGTCACTCTTTGAGGCTATGCACCATTCCGATGCGTTATGCGGGCGGAACCATCCTTCACAATATGACTACAGGTATTCCGAGACCTGTAGTACTACTAGCTTACCGGCGTGCTGCCTTCAATCAGTTTCGCAACCTCTCGCACCCCGGTATTTGCACCAAGATTAAGCTAGTAAGAGGCCGCTTCGTCTAGCCAAAAGTTAATTCTGAAGCTCGTTGATGGGCACGCACTCGCCTTTGGTGACAACGTTCCAGGGTGCATAGATATATAGGAAGCTCAATTTCCTTACTCAGTCTCCAAAGTGCTAGGTTTTCACATATCCAGTCAGATTTGGTTGGACCCCCACCGTGTTCACGCGGCTACGTTTACATTTTGACCTAGGCCAACCACTTTCCAGGTAGCCGCATCTCATCCCTCTCAAGAGTTTTCTCCTGAGTCCCTCGTGAAAGCCTCCTTGGAACGTTGCATGGCAAACTACGGACACCCTACAAAAATTACGACTGACCGCCTTTCAAACCTCGACTGCTCAACAGTTGATCTGGTGACGAACTTTCCGGGATGCCAGCGCGCTATTATTATTATTATTTATTCGTAACGCTGCATGCAACCCGTCCTCGATTGGTTTAGCGGAACGTTTCTATGGGCTGCTCAAAGCTTTGCCTTGTGTTACCACTAACCCGGCCAGGAGTGACGTCCTTCCTTCAGTACTTTTAGGCATCTGAAATACATTGAGGGCTGATCTGCAATGCACTGTAGCATATCGTTTCTGCCTGGTGAACTTGGTTCGCCTCTTCATTTAACCTCTTCCTTCCCTTCAATCTTCCGTTCCACACTTTTTACTACACGCGGCGAATTCAAAACACAACCCCTCCCGACGACAAAAATAGACCAGTGCACACGAACAAGAACTTGGCCACCTTTTCACCTTCTCTCCCCCGTTTCAGCAATGCACGTAAGCCGCTTTAACCATCCTACACGGGCGTCTTCAAGGTGCTTCGACGAAAGTTTAAGCTCTTCATGGTCGATGGCAATGATTGTCAAGACACCGTTTCCACCGATCGCCCCAAAGTCGCCTATCTAGACGACGACATTACCCAGGTTCTTGTGCAACCACCAGTGGCAGCTCCTGTTCCTACACCGCCCCCTTCGCTGGACACCTCCACACCACCTGCTCGGCGCCACACCCCATCAGGACGTCACTTCAACTTCCCAGCACGTCTTGTTTTCTCCGGTAACGTTTTCATTTTACAAACGAACAATAACGCAAAACAATAAAAATAACACCAAGGAGAAAAACACTCCGTACAGTAATACCCGCTGTTCTGCCGCCGCGAGAAAATTGCTTGATGAGACTGTACGCTAGGTACTCGCAGGTCACGGTGAGGGGAAAGCACACTCTCTTCTATCGTTGCAGCAGTGAAAGAAGCCTATCCCCGCCTTTTTATTCTTGATCTTTAGAGGGTGGGTAGTCCGCACTGACAGCATCATTCTAAGGGCACACGGACGATTCCGGATGTGAAACAGTTCATTCCCTTCAGAAGATTGAACAAAGCCGTTAGAACACGAAAACTAGCAGATGCTAGCATTTCGTATTGACTCGTCAGTACCAAATATACAATAACATGAAACGGGTCTTTCATATCGAGCTGTTAGGGGTCAGGGTGGATAGTCAGTTTGTGGTTTAGGAAGGGTCATTAAGTCCAGGGGGTCAAGTTCACGAGCAATTGTTTCTGAACACATAAGGTCAACGTCAGTCGATTGTTTGCGACCGTCCTAGCAAACTGCAGGATATTGCGGGCAGTCTCATCAGATGTTCACGGGATCTAACCGTAAACGCGTCCGAGTGAGTTGACTGTTTCCTAGCGGTGCACTGGATGCGCCCAACATCTAATATATTTCACTCCTAGCCACTGTGCAGGATATGATCAGTATGCTTACAAAGATGTCTTATATAAACCTCGTGAAGCGTTTGAAACGCTTTCTTTTCTGTGAGGGTATGTGTGGCTTTAGTCATCGTGAGAGCCGTGAATCCTTTTCTGTCACACTCTGATGGTGACAAACGAAGGATAAGTTAGACGAGAGCCAGATGCCCGGGACATTCTTTAGATGGATTTTCGTCTTATCTACTACGCTGAACTCGCCATGAATCACGAGAGCATCGCCAAAATCTCCGTTGAGTGACATTAGAAGAATTTCTATCATTTAGTGAGAGACTCCAATCGTCCGGACAGCGCCTACTTGTGTCATGGTCATTCTGTTGTGCACCGGGATCAGTGGCGTTCCAGATTTTTAGGTCGCCGGCGTGTACAAAAGCGCTGCTAAATATATTATCTGGAGGGTTGTTGGTGCAGTCCAGGAATATCGGAGGTCCTAGCACTGAATCGTGAAGAACACCCACAGAAATGGTAGAGAAAGACGAACGGTCGGATCTGGATTCAACCCTGAGAGTTCTTTTATCAGAGAAAGCGGCAATCCAGCCAAGAACATACCCGTGAATACCATAGACTTCCGGTTAATTGAAAACATATGGAAGCGTAAATTTGTGTGTCGCGAGGCCACGTGCGGCAGAGCAAAAAGCCTTAGAGAAATCAGATCAGCCATCCAGAGACCGATACATGGATTCGAAACAGAAGCCCAGTGTATCTAGACCCAGCGGGTTTTCCTTGTACGGCGTCAATCGGACGACTGTTGGTCAAAAAGACGATAACTGAAAACAGAGTGTAGCACCGCTCTCGCTGGTTACAGTAAATGCCAGGAACAGAGTAAGATCACTCAAGTGAGGGATTTTTGGGTAAATGGGAATCGAGCGATGCCTTGAGGCGGTCCGTAGAAGCGCTTCCAACGACCTTAGAAGTGAGGCTGTTTCAAAGATTAAGAACTCCATCAGAAAAGAACCGCTGCCTAGGGAAATTATCAGGACGAAGCTCCTCGCCGGCCGTTACCGTTCGCCACAGTTCAACAAGCAAGCCGGACGTTCCGGCTTCGTGTACATGTTACACTCGTGAACCCGCTTTTTATGACGCGGAGACCCTGAGGGATAGCGTTCTTCATAAATAAGTGTTCCAACGGCAGTCCTATAGAAGGAGATAACAGAAGCAAGCTTGAGCCGAAGGCCTAGTGTACACGACTTGCACAAACGAAAGCCAAAACAGCGTCAACAGCACGCTGCGTTACAATGTGCCCTCCTCAGATGATCACTGTCTCAGTGTTCCAAGGCCCACGTGAACCGACCACTGCTCTTGGTGTCACAGGACATAGGGTGCATGTTGGAGGGAAAAAGATGGTTCGATAAGAAGTGGTTGAGGATGGCACGTTTTGACAAGCGCTCCATTATCTTGTGCTGAATGCTAGTAAGGCTAATTGGCCGACAGCTAGCCGGAGAGTGTTGGTCGTTTGTTTTACTCAAGAGTGCAACTGTTGCCTTTTTCGTGCATGCTGGAGAATGCCGTTCTGTATTGTTGATCAAAATTTCTTGTGAAAAGTTATGTGATGCGGGCATCTGCTCTTCCGGGACTTTTCTGACGGATCTTGGCAGGACCGACTAAACTATTCAGTTTACCTCTGAGTGAACGATCCTCGGTTTTTAGCACAGAAATCTCAGCGGTAACGAGTGGTTGCCGAACGTTCTGCAACGGCCGGACACGGTGTTCATTCAACGGAGCGCATTTGTAGTTTTGAGATTGTTCCAACTTGGTGATTTCCCTGTCATGCCTGCAGCGTTACGTGTACATTAGTTCCCAACCTCACAGCTACATAATGTATCCAGGCTATTTAGGAAGTTTGCAGGTCCTATGCTCTCCGACCGTTTGTCCGCAAGCCATGAGACTGTATGGCGCAAACTCGGAGCGTTTTATGCAGCATTTTGTACTCCACAATTTTCTTTATTCTTCGCACCCTCAACTTTCTCAGTTACATATGTTCGCTCACAGTCTAAACAAAATTGATCGGATAAATCAGTCATACATTTTCCCCAAGTTTACAAGGAGTTCGTTTACTCTGTATTCAGTGTCGATTGTGCAATGAATTTCGGCAAGTCAAAAGCCAACGGAATTAACCGTACATTTCAGCATACCCCTGGATTCAGCTGTCAGCACAATGATCCTCAATGTGTCCTCACAATCCCGACGGATCGTATCTATTCGATACCTCAATATGTGCGATGCAGATGTAAACTGTTGATTTTGTCAAGGTCTGTTGCATTATTTTGAGATTGCTGGGCCTTGACTGATGTTGAAATGTGGCCCTACGCTTTGCACTTTTCCCTAAATAAGATACACTAACCACCTTTGTTCTTACACCGTCCAGTGTGACCGCTTCCCTTACCCCCATTTAGTCCGAGCCCTGTAAACTTTTAAATGCCGAAATTGGAAAATTTTGTTCGATATTTTTCTTTGAGTAACTTAGAATTCGCATCGAGGCTGCTACAGTGTCCCATGAACAATTCCCCCGGTTGGACGAGAACCATTTGGATACCCATAACTACGGTGATGTTCCCCTCTGTATTAATTCTAGTTGTTTGGAGATTACGAACGATTCTTTGATGCCAAATGTTTTCAGTATTCCTAAAAAATCTCCTAATGATAGGGTCCCACCTGAACCGAGTGCTGCTGATCATGATTTTTATTTGTTTGGGGCCCCTGGAACTAAGCAGGGATCAGGCCTAGGTGCTGCAATAGGGACGGCTGTAGCCCCACCAGAGGAGATGAAAAGTGTGTCCAAGTCCAGTGCTGTTTCGCCCGCTCTGTTTAATCGTGCTCTGATGAATGTTTTTAATGAAGTTTCTGATGATCTGTTAGAGAAAGAGCTGACCTTGAAGGCAGGGGAGCTGGAACTTAAACGTAGAGTGCTGGAACTCCATAAAAGACAGGGTAGGGCCGCGACATCTGGGCGCGTCCCGACAGCTGGGACTAAGTTAAGTACCCCATGCCACCCTGGCCAACCGAGGGCATCCGAAACAAAGTCCTTTTGTTTAGACCCTGTCGAGTCGTTAGAGCAGGTTCTCATACCTTTGGTTTCTGGAGCTAATCTTCCGAAAGTTGGGGTGGGTGATTTCGATGGGTCTTCAAAGGATTACCCTACCTTTCTCAGAACATTTGAAGTTAAGGTGATAGACAAATTAGTTGACGAAATATCGAAGCTTTCATATTCGTTGCATTATTGTCGTGGTAAAGCGAAATAGGCAATTAAACATTGTGCACTCTTGCCAAAAGAAATGGGTTTTACGGAGGCTATGAGAATTTTGCACCAGCGGATTGGCCGCCGACATGATACTATGCAAGCGGTAAGTAATGAGGTTTTCATGGGTTCTAGGTTATTCGCTGACGAAGTTGATGGTTTGCGTGGACTAGTCAGTCTAATGAATGGCTGTCAGGCGACGTTGTTGCAGCTAGATTATGGTGCAGAGCTGAACTGCACAACAAACCTCATTAAATCAGTTGAACGATTGCCCCGCTATCTGCAGGAAAGATGGGCAGAAGTTGCCGAGAGCATAACTGAGTGCTGGAGGGAATCTAATTTTGGCGATTTGTTACATTTTGTGGAGAAGAGAGTGTCAGTCAATGTTCGTCAGTATGGTTAATTGGCTGCTCGCTCAGAAGGCAGGACGGGTAACTCACCATCCTCTGAATCTTTTGGATTCAGATACTCGAGATGCAACGTCGAAGTAGATATACCTTATGGGAAGGTGAACTTGAAGTGTCCGGTCTGTAGGGGCAATTGCGGTACATCTGATTGCGGTTGGTTCAGCGGTCAGTCTTTGGAGCAACGCAAAGCAGTGCTAAAGAACACCGGAAGCTGTTTTGTTTGCCTGAAAGCGAACCATGTGGCTAAGACTTGTGAAGTACAGATACGATGTGCGGTACCGGGTTGTGGTAGGTGCCACCATACGTTAGTCCATGAGGATGAGCCCGAACTGGGTAAGGAGGAGACGACAAGGTCATCCTTGTGCCGTGCTACGTCCATTGTAAACGGCGTCCGTCTAGGATTCGTCCCGACCAGGTTGGTTGCCCGGGAGCGTATGCCTCTCTGAATAACGGGTCTGACACTACACTACTCGATGAATCTATCACAAGGACAATTGGTTCGCAGGGACAGCCCTGTCAGATGATGTTCCGTACTGTACGAGGAACTTCTGCAGCATCATGCAATAAGGTATCGGTTGAGTTGCAGTCGTTGGATCAGGAGCATTCCATCACAGCTGATTCAGTTTATACGATGAAACATCTGCCACTGATTCAGGCTGACGATATTTACCAGTCACAAGTAGATTGATGGACTCACCTGAAGGGATGTTTCTTTCAAGAGTTTAACTGGAACCAACGTGGGGATTTTGATAGGATGCGATATCCTTGAAGCAAACTGGATGCTGGGGCAGAGGCTGGGCAGTATCAATGAGCCCAATGCGAATGGAACCGTTTCCAGTTGGAACCTCCGAGGCTCATATAGCACGGAAGCCTGAAATGAATACTGCTTTAACCTCACTGGAGCACGTCCAGTCTCGTTGGATGACCTGATCCGAAGGATGTATGAGTTGGACTACACTGACGGCTGCGCTTCGAAGGGCAAAGAGCCTTCTGTGGAGGACAGGCGAACATTAGATATGACCGAGAGCAGTGTAATACTCAGGGATGGTCACTCTGAGATAGGTTTGCCGTGAAGTCAAGATAGATGGGCATTGCACAACAATAGGGAGATGGCTGAGAAACGTCTTGATGTGTTGAAGGAGCGGTTGTTTCGAGTCCGGGAACTTATCGCCTGTTACTCGGCCGTGATACTGGAACATATCAGGAAGAGCTACATAAATAAGAGTGTTACGGTCATAGCACAGAGATGGTAGTTGCCACACCATCCCGTACCTAACCCGAATAAACTCGGTGAGATATGAATAGTCTTCGATAGTGCCACTAAACAGCGGGATGTCTTTCAGCAAACCATTACTCCAGGGTCCGAATTTGAATAACATTTTGTTAGGAGTGTTTATTCATTTTCGTAAACACCCGGTGGCAGTCTCGGCTGACGTTGAAGAGATGCTCCTGCAAGTGGAAGTTCTGTGCCGTGACTGAGGTGCACCGAGTTTTCTCTGGTGGGGATCTGAATGCTTTAAAGGACCACCAGTGACTTACGGGCTGAATGTCACCCCTTCGGAACGATATCGTTGCTAATTTGTGCTAGTCTCACACTATAAAAGGGGCATGATCGGGTTGGTTGAGCAGCTTGGCCGAATGATTTAAAATCATAGACTGCGCGAAATTACCCAGGGTGCATTGTACAAGGGCTTTTATCGATAAACCTTGTCGAATTGCACATGTTCTGTGATGCGTCGGGGGTCGGTTACGGGGCAGTGTGCTATCTGGGGGTGAATGCCTCAGATAATAGTATTCGGTGCGACTTTCCGATGGGAAAATCTAGAATGGCCCCGAAGAAGGTATTCACGGTAGCAAGGCTGGAGTTTACGAGAGCCGTTCTCTTGTCCGAGCTTATGCATCTCCTTATTTGTGGATTGAAAACACCAACAAGTAACGTTTTGCTATGGACAGTTTCTGCAGTAGTGTTGCAATACCTACAGAACACCTTATCGCGTTTGTCAACTTCGTTGTCATTCGTGTATGATTAATCCATGACCTTATCTCTGTCTTACAGTGGAGGCCGATGTGGCGTCTAATGGAGTGTCACAGGCCTTGACCAAGAAGATGAACTTCTGGTTATGGGGTCCCGGCTTTCTGTTGAATCCAAAAGAACGGTGGTCAGAAGTGCCAATCTTGTGCTTGTTAAAGGAAGACCCGGAGGTTAGGCGCACTTATGCGATTAATACGGAATTGGACTCTAATTTTAAGCTGGACCAGCTAGTACCAATGTATTCTAGTTGGACTAAGTCACTACGGGCCATAGCTTGGTTATCCCGTTACATTAACTTTGTGTCCGTGGTAATATGCGCCAGGCAAGACGCATCAATCAGCGTAGAAACCTTTCGTACGTCCAAAATCAATGCCTCTTGTATAGAGCTAATAAAGCTCGTGCAACAGCGCGAGTTCTCCAAGTAACTCAGGGTCCTGAGGTGGTCCATCATAAATTCTCGTAAGGTGGGTAGACGTGAAAGTTTGCTGCCAGCGTCGATAGATGGAGCACTGCTTCTTGGCGGCAGAATCCGACCAGACAACGAAGACGGTGTAAAGCTGGTGATTATTCCTAGTCACGGTGCTGTCGGAAGTCTTTTGCTACGTCACTACCACGAGTCCGAAGGGCGTATGGGTACCTTGCATGCACTTGCCAGCATCGGGAGGCGGTTTTGAATGTTAAAAGGCATGGCGGCCGATAAACGAAGGTTAGGTGAGTGCTGTCGCTGTGAAGGACTTATGCTGAGTTGTGCACTCACACGATGGCCTCAATCCCGTCGATGAGAGCGTCGACGGACGGTTACCCATTGAGGTATTGTGGGGTGGAATATCTCGGCCCATTCAAGATGCGTATAGGAAGAAGCGAGCTCAAACGTTATGGTTGCATATTTACCTGTTGACAGACTGGTGTCACGCATATCGAGGTGTTCCATTCCATGTCTACGGACTTTTTTCTCATTGCCCTGGTGCGATTTTTGGGAAGGCGGGGCAAGCCGGACGCCATTCACAGTGACAACTGTTCCAACTTTGTTGGAGCCGACTTGGAGTTATGGAGACGATGGAGGCATTAACACCCACCCCAAATGCAGATTACAACTAAGTGGTCAAAGTCTTCGTGTGTTTTCAAAGTAAGCGATGTAGTTCTTCATGAAAGGACCTCCAGATATGTTTGGACATACGGTGTGATCATCTAGGTGCTTCTGGTGACGACGAACATGTGTGCCAAGTGTCCGCAAGAACTTCGGATGGCACTGTAATACAGGACATCAGATAACTTTGTTTTCTAAAAGCGTCTGAAGAGTAACACTAAGTTGTTTATTCAAAAAGGTAGGTGTGGACACCCACGTTGAACTGGTCGTTGCCGCTGTTCATACTGCCCTCTTGAATTTGGAAAACCAGTCGGTTTTCGGGGCCAAAAGTTGATTTTGTCAAGGTCTTTTACGTTATTTTGAGATTGTCGGATCTTGATTGATGTTGGAAGGTGGCCCAACGCTTTGCTCTTTTCCTTGATAATATGTATTTCCCAACGCATATGTGAGAAGCACGCTGGGTTATGCGTGATCACTGCATATATTTACGAATTATACAAAGACGAATGAGTAATTAGTAGCACAAACTTGAAGGACGTGGTCAAAAGGCAAATGACTGTGGTTTGTGAAACTTCGACGCACGCAACAGAGAAAGGGATGATTTGCTCGCTTCACAGATTCAGTCTGGAAAAAATGGGATGTTAAACTAATTTACTTTTTACAAGGTTGAAGGGTGGGCAAGTTTTAAACATTTCAAGGTCACTCCTGGAAGAATGCTCAAGCGAATCTCTGAGGTGTTTTGCCATCGGGGAATAAAATTGGCGTCCGGAAATTTTCAAAAAATGTCGGCTTTGGCAAGGCAGGGAGGAAAATCCCAAAATCCGGCGAACGACTGGGCAGATTCCAACGCAGGATTTCGTCGATTCCTCGGAAAAGTCTAAAAGTTGAATACCTTGCGAACCGCTCAGCCAAGACGAAGTTTCGTGCGCCAATCCGTCGTAAAAAATCTGATCGTTCAGTGGATAATATGGGGATCGGAAACGAGCATGTAATTCCACATGTTGGATGAGAACATTTAGGGTTATAACATTTACTACAGCGAATATTGTGCTAGCGAAATTTTCTGACAAGGAACTCATACGATATTATTATGTTTGCTATAATTACAAGTATATATAACCCAATCTACTGTTTGTTATGGCATTTTGTTATGTACTCAGGATCTGTTCGGGCATACGGGGAATTGAGTCGACGGTTTGGAGAGCCGCATGAAGTGAGCGTCTTATAACTAAACTTACATGACGTCGTTCTGCTGGACTTGTTATTAAGCGCGGCGTTCACACCTCGAGGGGCGTTAGACAGCGGGGTGGTTATATACGTGATACGCATCTGATGGCTAAATGTTGCTCGGACCACACTCAGGTGATACAGAGAGTTTGAAGAGAGAAAATGTGTTTGTTAACGTAAGGTAACTATTAAAACCTATTATAAAACGCTGAATGTTGTTACTGGCTCGAACTTCATTTGGAAGTCTATTCCAAATGTTGGAATACTTTACAAAGAAGGAGATTGTACGTATATTTTTTCGACATATCAGGGTTGGCAAAGTTGGACCCTTATTTCTTTGACTATATGAAGGGCTGTGTTGTAAGTGGGCGGTAAACGCTTCGGTAATCGCATTCGAATGTATGAGTTTATGCAGCGGCGTAAGGTTAAACTTTAAGATATTACCCATCTTCATTCTTACACCGTCCACTTTGACCGTTTCCCTTACCCCTATTTGCTCCGAGCCCTGTAGACATCTGAATACCGAAATAAGACATTTTTCTCCGGTATTTTTTCTCGAGTAACTTACAGTTCCTACCGTTTCTCGATGCGCCAACAGTCATTTTGCTCTGACCCAAACAATGACCATTTGCTTGAGTGAGGTCAACCCGTTTATTGCTCACCATTGTTGATCGGTGCCTGGTTGTCGATTTGTTGTACATGCGCTTTCTCTCTCTGATTTCTGAGGATTTTTTCAGTCGAGGTGAGAGACTATTTTACTGTACATTGATTTAATTAGTACCGTATTAAATCTAGTTATTACGAGCCCCTTCTCGTTAACTGTTTCGAAAATAGATTATCTCTGTCGTTGAATATTGACAGGCATTCACTGGATCAATAGATTACGCGTAACCCGGTGTGAACTTGAATCGCTACCAAACGATTCAATATAAACCATTACGCCTTTGTTAATCCCGGACACTCAGTGAATGTTCGAGCAAGGCTTACTTTACTGAAAATGTCTTTGGGCCGGCTGGATATATAATAGTCGCGTCTGTGAGGTAGCGAGCGCCTATAAATTTTTATCTCTCGGAACCACTGATTTGGATCCAAAAACGAAGATGGCCCCATAGGTGATTTTCTTATGATTAGGATACTAAGGTACAAAAATGTGTAAGAAACTGAACGGAAGGACATGACAGCAAACCTCGATTTTGGGTCTACCAAAAACACAGGTATCGAGGTTAACGGTCCACATGCATAGGTCCATATACAACAGTCCGGTAATGGCGGAGCGATCAAGCGGTAAACGAAACCACGGTACACATAAACAAAGGCTCAGCAGTGGAAAGTAAGGGAAGAAACACTATGAAACAACAGCTTCCCGCAGGTGAACGATATCAAGATATAGCAAAGCGTTAACATTGACGTTCGTGGGAAATTGACGTGTCGCGCGCAATTCGAATGGTCTTGTCAGTCTGTCGAGGGCCTTCAGCCGGTGGGATAAGGTCACCGACCTCCACTCTCCCGTTACCCTGGTATACTTGTGGTTAGTTTGGATGGAAGGTTGGTGCTTCCTTTCCTGACGTTTTCAAAACACGCTACAGCGATTCAGCGAATGAAACACGGGTTCGAGGCAGCGGCCCACGGTTCCCTGATCCAGTCGGTTTTTGCTTGCTCAGTGTCAGCGTGCGCCCGTCGGCCTGAAAGGCGATCATTGAAAACAGGGTGTAGCACCACTCTTGGGAGTACAGTGAATACCAAGAACAAAGTAAGATTACTCGCATAACGCAATTTTAGATAAATGAGAATCAAGCAAAGCCTCAAAACGATCCCTGGAAGCGCTGCTGACGACCTCAAAAGGAAGGCTGTTCCAACAGTAAATAACACTGTAAGAAAAGAACTGCTGCCAAATTATGTTCGAGGACGGAGCTTGAAAAGTTTCTCATTATGTCCTCGGCGGCCGTCACAATTCGCTACAGTAAAGAACTCTTCTACAAGACCCACTCTAAGGAAGAAGTGTGTGAGTATTAAATCACCGCGGAGTCTTCGAAATTCAAGTGGGTACAGGTCAAGAATTTCAAGTCGTCACTCGTAAGTCACATTACTCAGGCCGCGACCACCTTCGTAACCAGTGGCTGGACACACCCAACAGCTATTATGTCTTTCTTCAGGCCGGTATACATGACCCGATTGGCATACTTCAGGAGCAGTCTCATATAAATCCCGTAAAGCGTTTGTTGGGCCTGTTTCTACCAGTCCGTGTACTTTTCAAGCTACGTGGTGCGAGTTCACGACAGGTCCGGATTTGGTTTTGGGAGTAACAGATCTTTTGGTCTTAGAATCAAAAGGCCGTCTGAATCGTCGCAGGTTGGAGCCAGAGGGCTGTCAGGCTGATTTCTCTCGACTCCAATCAAGCAAGTGTAGGGAGCTACATCCAACATCACCTGTTGCCTTACGACAGCCTACGTAGCTCGCCTAACTGTGCGAATCATGCGCTCCTATGCTTCACCCCAATTACTAACAGCAGGAGGATTGAAATGCCAGCTGATGCTACAAACCGCCAGAGTCTAATGGATTCAGACTTTGTCGAAGTCAGGTAGTACCAAGACAATCCATCCCACAGGCGGTAGGCCGGGCGTCACTGTCTGTTTCGCATTCAACGTTGAGCCGGGCTGTCACCTACTGACACGGATTTGTTGACGACAGTTGCATTGCATTCTTTTTAGGAGCAAGCGGTGCACTTGGCAATCCTAAACCTCTTTTGGATGGACTACAAGACGTGACTGGCTTCTACGTGACTTTCGCATTGATGGTAGTGTCTGATAATCATATTCGTAGCAACCCCATCGGGTGGTAGTATCATCTTTTGAGTACCACAGAATAGCCCGGCTGAAACACCGTCACAAGGACACAAGACGCCATTTATAGTGACAGGTTTTGGCCGAACCAGCGTAGTCCAGCGATATTCAGAGTTTTCTGTACAGATCTCGCTAGAGCGCCTTGCTGTCCCAATCGAACTGTTCTTGGAACCGATCCAACAAAATAGCACTAATGAGTATCCACCATCTAAAACCGATCGACAATGAAAACCACAGACTCAGCGCGTCGACCCCCAGGTCTCAGTATAGACCCTAGAAAATAGAGCGTACACAGGAACACGGAGGGCTAGCGAGGCTCGGAGCAAGTTGTGTTTTGAGTCCTTGGACCGATGTAACAAAATGGATGGCTTGATAAAAACAAAGGTGGGTAAAAACTAAGCCCATCGAAAAGGTACAGATGAATGTGACTCTCAGAACATCATTCGTTATATTTACTTCACAGAGGGTGGATCCAGTTCTATCTTGCTCAAGTGACCCAGCAGCATGTAGCACTACCAGCCTTCAGAAGGTAACGATTTTTGGAACGTTTCGACCACGATTCCTCACGGAGTGGTGTGTGCTAGTTTCAATCAAGCGGAGTGAGCTTCACTTACCGTTGCGAGCCACTGAAGGTGGTTGCTGCCAATGCCTTCCTCAAGGTCAGTCCCCTGTCCTGTAGAGGATTGTGTAGCTCGTCGGATGACCGCGAATTGTTAAGCTTCCATTAAATTTCGGGTCACTCAGCCACGCGTGTACTGCGTGATAACAACCAGTCCATGTTTCTCGCGAAGTTATGTCCAGCTGGATTAAATCCGACGGAAAGTGTCAAAATCGACAGCCGAGGGTATCTTCGCAAAGTGACCCAACGCAGTCGGTGACAGCTGTGACAGAGCGACAAGATGTATTTTTCAAGTACTCCAACACGATGACGCAGTCTGTTTAAAGTATGGTGTTGTCAAAGGTTAGCTCAAGTGTGTCCATCGTAACCTCATTAGTTTGGCGATCACTACGGTGGCTGCGAAGTCCGAACTTGGGACAGACAGGAACCTTGAGATTGCAGCCCGGGATTTACCTATAACACGGCAACAAATTATGGTGCCATCTCCTAAGGTGCCTAGTGGGTGGCCCACTAATGCACAGCCCGTATCGGCGGCGTCCAGAATCATAGGTGACTCCCGACGCGCTGGTGTCTTCCCATGGGGTCTGGTACCAACTGGCAAAATAACCGGGTTCGTCGACTCTATACTTCGTGACCACTTGTTATATTCCCGTTGGAAATTTTCGTCTACTAGTGCGTGAACCCTCCGATATTCGCGCCCCATACGCATTGGAGTAACTTTCGACCGAGGAGAACTAGCGTAGCAGTAGACCCTAATATGTGGTAAACCGACGGGAAGCAGGCCAATGAACTCCTCTTAGTGAACGACTTCTTCGGTGGAGACGCGCGACAACAGCGACAGATTCTACAACAATAATGATGGTATATTTCTTGACGCACTCGTGAGAAACACGCTCAAAAGAGCGTGATCAACGCACGGATTTTTAAGCATATATATTTGAACACCAAATTAGTAGATTGTACAATGGTTCAGCTCTGTGGATGGAACAACAAAACAGACATTGTATGAGAGGCAAATTCAACTTTAGAAAGAAAATGTTGAGATACATACTTCTGAGACGATCGTACTCGGGATCTAAAACGTTCGATAAAATAGTTGATTTGTTACATCAACTGGGACTCCACAAGGTGATCATTGGCTTATTGCTTAAGGTCGTGCCCAAAATGGGGTGCTTGGAGGATTGAGTGGATGTATTGGCGAAGAATTTGATCATTATTCCATATAGATAATCCCGAGAAAATGCGCAGAAAATTTTTAATGACGAGGGAGGTGGGGACGCACATACTTTTGTGGGGAACGTACAGACCTCTCGCCTGGACGTCATTCTTTGTTCAAATTCCAAAGAATTTCGAGGATCTCGCGATAGGCTCAACCACTGCGGGATTTTGAGTGTTCAGGCAGGGTGGAATGTTTCTCCGCGCGGGATATTTCAGTGAAACCAGGAATGGAGAGCGGACTCACGTGATAACCGGGAGAACGTAAAACTGACTACGTGAGCTATGCGGAACAATGGGGCATGTGGTATTCTGGCATAATCTTCCTACGTAACGTTGATAGCGTTGTGTTAATTAATTAAATATGTACCATAAGCGAACAGCTGTTATCAAAGAGCGCGAAAAGAGATCGATTATAAGCTTCCCGTGGTATACGATTACTGCTGAATTTAGATGTCAATTATCTCTGTACGACCGATATATCGAATGAGGAGAATGTCGGGAAGCACCGAGAGGTTGCCGTGTGGTCTATCAGGGGGAAAAGGAAGAGTTTCGACTCAAGTTTATTACCTAGTATAGAGACCAACATGTTGAAGTTTTTGTTTTCCGAACAATTTCAGCGTGTTCAGCTTCTGCATGATGGTTCACAACACAAACACACAAGCTATCAACAAATATAGAGTGGGGGTTTGACAGAATGTTTGGGTTATTACTAACGAGCATGTGCATATTGACACCCATACTTGTTGACTATATACATGTCTTCCTGTTTGCTGGCAAGTGTAAAAGTTTTGATCGGTTCGATGGATGCGTGTCGTAACATCACGCGACACAGTGGGTTTACCGTCAGATGTTATTGGGTCCGTTTTCAAATATGACGCCCTCAGACAGGTAGGGTTCAAAAATAGACATGACGTTCGCTATTGTTGGAAAAGTTTCCACGCTTCGTTTGAATCGATGTATATTCTTACTGGCTCTGAATGCATACGGGAGTTTGTTGCAGATGTAGGAATATTTTATTAGGACAAAATTCGAACGCAGCGTTTTCCTTGCCACTAGACTCTCGTACCTTCTGGTGACTGTAATCACCTAGGTACGGTTTTGCTGGCACGGATATCTCCTAGTCCAACAGTATGTCCACCAGCGTCTCGGGTATGTCGAAGGCCCGGTTTGCCAGTTTGAAACCCATTAATAGGAGTACTTCACGTAACTCGGACGCTGCACATCTGGCATTCTCAGGTGTATTAACTGATACTAGGCGGTCGTCAAGGCAAAAATTCTCGCGTACAATTTGGGTGGCCAGCCAGCCAAATCGATGCCCATTATCGATTGCAGTCTTCCCGAGTGCATATAGCGCGTTGAACGGTAACGAAGTATCACAGAAGGGACGGATCATAGTTTCTTGCCTGTCCAGTGGACCAGACGATGATTCGTCGCCCCGTCATAGGACGATCATTGCCCACCTGTACATTTCAGAAACTTCCGCATGGAAAACATTTTCTCCCTACCCAGCGGCGAAGCCATCAACCTCTTGCGGGGCAGCAACAAAACACCCACCAGCATGCTCATCAGAAGTGGCCAATGCACCGAAACTTTGACTCCGAAGGTAGAAATCCATGAGTAGTTCGAACAAATATTCCACCTTAACTCCGCTAATTCTTTCAGGAATGTTGAACTTTCCATGAGGTTCCCTCCAACCATTCTTTGCAGCAAAGAAAAAAGATGAAGGCTTCTTTGTGTGTCTACACACCGGTCACTCCGCAATCTCACCATCAGTCACGCAAAACGCCCCCAGACTTTTCCGGACATCTCACCAACAATTACCGCGGTTAAACTCAAGGAGTGCACGTGGTGTCCCACATGGGGTTACTGCACCTCTGTTGCTTCTGAGGCAAAATTGTGCTGTACCAAGCGCAACCATTTTTTTTGCTCACCGCCTCTTATCGCGGCTGGAAAAATCCCGAAACCGCTCGCTATGAAAACGGTGAAGTCCTCAGCTTTCTCAACGCTCCCTAATTTTTCTCTACCTCTACAACATTCTCACCATCTAAGTAGCCTTGAGGGTGGACCAGTAGTCGCGAGTTCAAGAGTGAGCAATCCGTGGTTTTCCAAACCAAATATTTTCGTGAAATGTGGTCGGAGGTCCAGGAATTCTTTGCCATTTCCTACACCCTTTTGCGATCTCATCGAGGAGGCGGAGCAAGTTTATGGTACAAGACAGGTCTCACAAATCCGTGTTGGTTTGCAGGGGAAAATCTAGCTTCGGCAGGATACGTCGCCGTTCGTTCCTCAATAATTCGCTCCACAAGCTTCAGGATAATTGTCGCCAGAGTTGTTGGTCGGTAGCATTGAACATCGTGCCACTTCTTCCTTCGGGATGGTCATAACGTCGTCTTGCTTCAGTCATTTGAAATAGCGGACTTCCGGATGGTGTGATTACGTAGCTCAGTGAGAAGTCTTACCGAAACATCACCTAGATAGTTCAGCATCCTTACAGGCGTAATCTCTGACTCATCACCTCGCGGAAGTCTGTTGCATCCACCTTGACTTTTACTCCATCCGCCACTATTCCAAATACCCCCATAATCTGTCCCCTAGCAATCACAGAGCTTGTTTGAACCGCGATCGCTGCAGAATACGAGATATATACTGTCCGGAGAAATCAGCGGAAAACTCTTCTGTCTTGTAGTGAATATGTAGTGTCACTGCCCACTGTGTCAGTAGTTCTACCCAGTTCTTCCTTACGCATCCTTTGGCTCCGACATAAATAAATTGGGCGTCGCGGGTGTTAAGATGATTCTATCTTAGATTCAATTCAATCAAACCACTGCACTGGACTGCACTGCACTGCACTGGATTGAAAACCTAGATGTGCTTGCCTCAGCCTTGTTTCCGCGCCCCTGCGAATTTCACACCCTACTTCTCCATTGTAGAGGCCTCCGCAAATGTTGGCTTTATTTCAATGAGCACGGGCAACTTGAACTTGTGCACGATAGTTTCTAACTTTGACACGGTCTTCATTAACCCTTCGGTGCCACGACACTCCACCCAACTCAACCGTTGTGCAAACGATCTTCGTTAATGGATGTTTATGCCTATAAAAAAGCCTACATTTTATAGGAGGCTCGACACAGACACAAACAGATCCTAAGGGTTTGGCACTGTGCGCACTCTTTCTCAAGGGTGCTTGGGCTACTATGCCCGAAGTATCGCTAGGATTCAGTGTCTGTAGCAGTCTGCACAGTTCTCTATCCGGTTATTCCATCGACATGCTGACTTAAGGTACTAACATTCAGGTTTCCGGACGTTGCTATCTAACACTTAGTGCTAGAAGAGTGTTCCAATCTCCGGAAGGAATTGGGTTTTAGTATCATAACGAGTTTGTGACAGGTGTAATTGGCTGTTGATAGCACTGGGGGGCTGCCCATCCTATTTCCGAACAGACAAAGGCTCCTGTGCACGCGCGGGCGGCAGCCTCCCTTTATCCTCTGTTGTAGAACAAATCAACAGTTGAGTACTTTTTAAGTTCAGCCCCGCTATTTTAGGGCTGACTATAATAATGCGTTATTAACAGTGGATCACCCACTCCCACTTTACTATTTTTATTACATATACTGTTGATCAAGCAATCGGGAGAACAGATACCTTCAGTAGAGATGTTCCCTCGTAAAAAGGCCTCAACGACCACAACGACACCTCCCTTCACTAGCTGCTTCGGGAGTTCGCCCCATTCATTCCACATGATATCAGCACCAGTATATAAGACATTCGGGATCCCACTACCAGTGAATTATTCATATCCCTCAATCCTTTATAGCTTCGGTTTGAGGGATCCATATCGCCGCGTTCGTAAACCGTTTCAAGGTAGGTGTGTCTTGTTCCTTTCTCAGCATTCTCTGTTTCCATGTATAGCTGCGGCAGTTACAGTCGTGGTCCCAGCTCTCAATTACCCTGGTGATTAGTGACCTTGAACCCGCTACAGGTGGAGGTTGATATTCTTCCATCCTGCTTGGTCAACATGGCCCTGCTTTCCTTCCTCCATTCGGACTACTTCTGTTGGGGAACCTTGGACAGCTAATCGTGCCCTTGGTAAAGGCTCGGACTACTTCGTGTAGTCTGTGGAGCATTCGCTTCTAAAGTCCGGTAAATTGAGTAGGTTCCACCAGCCTGGCAACACCAAGCGATGATTTGCGTGAAGCCGTAGACTTGGAAAAGCGTTTTATTGAAGAGTTCTTGCCTAATTTTTGGATGGTTCACGCTGAAAATTAGGCTTTTTATTTACTTCGTCACATAAATTCCTTTGAAATCTCGCAACCGTGAGGGATGTATGACGATTTAACCGCAACTGTATATTCTAAGTTTTTCCAGCTAATCCCTCAACCTTACTAACCTCACACCTTTTCTTCAACATTCTATGAAATCTCAGGCATGCCGTCACGAGCCCTGGGCTCTTTTATTCCAGATGGATTCGTTCTTCATGAAGGTTATTGCCCAGTGCCAAAGGTTGATTAGGTGAACGGCGAGTTATAGCGGAGGTAGGGTTGAGAAGTTCATACACACGCTTTGACTTCTTTGATCGGGTTGCCACCTTTCATACATCCACCCTTGGGCATGGTTTTCGCTCAGCCACGATGGCCCCAATGATACCCCAAGCTTCTGAAAAAAATGGCAATTCGTCAAACCAGGAACCGTCCCTGTGGAGGTCCAGAAAAATCGCAAAATAGAAGGGTACGGGAAAGGAGTGTACTAAGATAAGAACACTAAGGACATTCAACCAGGGGACCGGCAACCAAAAGCTGGTGCTCAGGAGGGAAGTCATCCTTCGCAGTAGGAGACGTACAACACAGGACCAACGATACGATTTTTCTCATGAAATCACCGAGCGCCGGACAACAAGGCGAACAACTCCATCTTTCATCTGCGTCAATTTTCATATGCTCGGTCATTGCAAAGAGTCAGCCGACGAAATTCATCCAGCTGGCGCATGAGTATGGTCTTCTGGTGAACCACTATTAGCCAGCACTGTGAATCCTGAACGACCACTGGTTCTCCGGACTACTCTCAGGTTAATCGGAATGTCTGTGGACAGGCCGGATCTTAAATAGTCACGTCCGTGATGCAGCAAGAGTCCGCTGTGTAGCCAATGCCGACTTAAAGATGGACAGTCATAATGACGAGCTTATCACTGATAAGGTGCTAAGATATTCACGTGAACACGAATAACAGCAAGTCATGTGATTGCAGAGCGGTGAGATGTGGGTGAAAATGATGTCAAGGTGAGCAAGGTTCCAGCAGTGGGAAGTAAGGACAGATAAACTGCGCAAGAACAGGTGTTGGTAAATAATTGATGTCAAACTTTAGTAAATATCAAATATCAAATTAATCTAGTGCTTCTTTTCGAAAGAGGATGGCTGGAAGGTCTATCTGAATGCGAAGGCTGCGATCAAGTGTGAGTGACGGTCAACTTGAAAATAAACCAAATCCCCGACTGCTCATCAGTAATCAAAATTAGCGTTCACTGGAAGAATAATATTTGCTCAATCTGTATAGCTGTATGGATCATTGTACGGAAAACCTGCGATTGCTGCTAAGAGTTTGGTCGTATGAAGAGCAGTAAACAAGGAGAGAAGGAATGAACGCAATCAGCTTAAGCATCAACCTTCTGCTAAATACGCAACAGTCTCCACACACTCAATACAGTCGGCTACTTTAATGTTGCTCACACGCAAACTGTCAGCGTGGTAATCGCGGGGTGCCTCCAAGTAGGCATGCATACCGTATGGGCTGTGAACAGTAGGGCAAGCAATGCAAGGTGGTGAACTTATGCTTCGTGTGAGCTTTGAACTAACTGATACTTTGCAAGTGGCAAAATAGTTATTGTGTCTAAACAGACTCGAAATTCGGGGCGAACAACAATCATACTCGTTGTTCACCCACTTTTGTCCTGAGTTCTCGTGCTTGTTGATAAAGAATCGTTTTGCCCTCCGGTGGGGTGCCTCGAGCATCATTCACATTAGTTCGATGGGCTACGTTTGGGCGACTCATGAAATAATGCTTTGAGGGGCGACTGTTTTTACGGACGCCAAACAGGCCACTAATTACTGGGTTCCCTTGAGGCATATTTGAGACCAATTTACCTGCGTGTATTTGAATTGTTGACAGAGGTATGTTACCCCCTTGTATCACTTCCAACAAAAATAGGGTGATAGCTCGGTATAATATCTGGTACAATATGCCCCCAGTTCTTTCATTGTCCAAGTTTGCTAGCCGAATTCTCGATCGGTGTTGCCAGATCGTCAGGCGCACTAATTGAACGGTCTAGATCCACCGCTAAGCCATTAATGTCGACGATTCTATTCTGACTTCCACAACGGTGGCACTGCCAGAAGTACCATTGGTATGTCCGGCACTTACAGAGCAAGGTGAATATTAGTGACCACCCCATTCTGGCCCAACATCTTGAAGCATCAGCGTTCAATTTTTGGACACGTTTCGGGTCACATGATTAAAACAGGGTGTTTTCCGCTAAGAAATGATAAAACTCCTCTTCAAGGTCTTTGTGTCTTCTATAGTTTCCCCGGTAGCACAACCCTCGTTTTCCACTAGGGATCTTCGAACTTGCGGTGGATAAAGCAGTGGTATGATATGCTTTTCACCAGAAGTGAAATCAAGCAAGCTCTGAAGTTTTCCTTTCCCGCAAAACGCACCCAAATACGTTTCTGCCGCCTCCTCCACCATCACGCAATATTAACTCACTCCTTCCTTCTTGATTATCAAAACTGCCTACGTTCCCTGCCAGCCCATCTAAGTACGTGGAAATACATGAACACGAACCAAAGGAAACACCAACTTTCGCATACAGTCATAGATTTTGTCCATCCATGGGTCTCCACAATGTAGCGCTTTACACAGGTGCATTGTTTTCATGAAAACACCTCACTGATGACGATAATCAGTTTTTTCACTCCCCATAATCCTCTACAGCGAAAATGATGACGTATCGTTCGGGATTATCCGCAATGTTACCGAACGGACGCTACAGACAAGAACTTCAGTAGGGTAATTGAAGAGAATACGGCAGAGTACGTAGTTAAAAGTACATGATCAGCCAGACTGGGGTGTGGCACATCCAGCACGAACCAAAGTTTCGAAGGTGACTTGTGACTAACATGTCTCACCTAGTACATCAGATTTAAAACATTAATGCATCTAGAAGGAACACTTGTAAACGATAATTTGTCCCACCTGGCAAGTTGACTGACAACCCAGGTGCACATGCACCGGTGATCTGAAGTGAATGAATAGATAAAATGAGGCACGATCAAAGTTAGGAAGAATATTCGGTCCAACCCATGGCAACCGTCCCTGAAACACGTAACGTGCTGGTCATTCCCCTTGGAACTCACGCCATACGTACTTCGAATATATTGCAGGCAGCAAACCCTTTTGTAGAACACATATAACGAACAACGCCTAATTACTATCTGTTCCATTTTTCACGGTGCTTCTATAGCAGATCGTATGACAAGGTCGTTGAAAATGTCATTCATCTGGCCTTTGTGTGAACGTCCTTTTACTTCAGAAAAGCAACTTCGAAAACGCCGAAACATTCGTCTGATCGATTACGTTTGGGAAAAGGGATAACCATCCGCCCGAATTTGCTGGAGAACATACCATAATCCAAACTTTCTAAAGTTCAGCGAGGCCTATGCCCAGATATCCACGTTGAATGGAAATCAGAATTAGTCTTCTTTTGATTTTGCTTTCCGATAGCTCGGCCACTAGCCGCGGCCAATCATCTTCGATGTGTACGCTTCGTTCTCTGTCGGGATTAACAACCGCGCTCCTTCTGTCCTCCACTCCAATATTTCACGCGGTATGCGACATTAGCTTGGGATGAAGCGGTCCTACTGGTACAATGTGCTTCAGGAAGCGGCGGAGGGGGGCGAATTCTCATCAACTAGGCTCCAGGAGTGAGTTCTCGACCTGGTATTACGCGTAGAGCGGATGGTATCCAGAATAGCCCGCAAGCGTACAGGTTCACGAACCGGGCTGTATTGCGATGAGCCATTCTCACAAGTGCTTCTGGCTATGTTTGCCATACTGTACTCTGATTTTCCCAGAATGTTTGTGCGGTGCTATTAAAAACCGGCAGCAGAAGGTGACTGAAAACAGAGGTTGCCGTAGGGGTGTCCGTACTCATGTGATCGTGGGGTTGTGCGTAGAAAAAATGTCCAATAGTCTACATATGCAAACTGGCGTGATGTTCTTCTTGCTTTGCACAAGCAAGGCTATGAAGAGGTGTAGCACGTTAGTCGTGATTCTGCTGTCAACGTTTCATCGGTCTTTCAAACGCTGGAAGCACGCACATTCAGAGAAGACTTCTATGGAGTTGGCCTCTAGTGTTACGTGTGAAACTCGGTGGTTGGTAAGTCCAACAACTTTCCGACACTCTGATTGAACATGCTGGTTGATAATATCGTAACCAGCAATCCTGAGTGTTTGGAACTGGAGTTTGAACCAGCTGAATAGTGGGTTACCCGTTGTTTTTGTGACGTTCTGACCGGGTCACCCACCTGAATTCCGTTGCCTGGATACGGAGCTTCACCGTGCTCTGGCGTGACATGACAAATATGTCCACTATCAGGCGGCCACTGAAGATGCCTGTGCCGCACTGAAGGGTCAGGCCGGAGTCATGCAGGAGGGAATTAACCTGGTTGTACTCTTCAGTGCTAGGTGGCTGATGGTAGAATAACGTGTGTCAAGGAAAGTCCCTTCTACTCAAGCGTGATTGTGACGCGGTGGCTGGACAAAACGAAACTACCTTATTTCTGGCAGCTGCCGTTTTAATCTGATAAAAGAGGTTCAAGAAACGGATCAGTAGCTCAACGCCAGAGTTTGGAGACCCCAGAAACTTTCGGCAAAGTGTAATAAGAGTGTCCGCGGTCCAGTGGGCGATTCTCACGCCTTTACCAATCTGTGTTCTGCGCTGATGGTGCGATGTTCTTCTTGATTATTGAAGCGTATTTTGCGGTCGACTTGAACCGCGTATTGACTCTCCCAATACAAACAACATGCACGGTTTCGTGACCTATCAGAAGAGATGCGGTATTCTTCGTTTTACTCACCAACCTGGCAGCTCAGCACATCAGCATGCATACGTTTTTCTGCCTGTTCCCACCCATGTTATTTCATTGCCGCTTTCTCTTTCGTCTAAATCATACCTATTCAGCTCACACGCACCCACGGTTCACATATATTGACCTGCTGCCTTTGCAGTTACTTGCAGTCCCAGCTAAGAACTTCTTGTCTAGTGCGCACGTAGACAAGCTTATTTGGCACCCAGTTGTTGTCATGCTCCCCGTGAACGTGGAGAAAAATTTTGTGGCGGGGCTGTTGTTGGTTATGTAGCAAACAGCACAACACTTTGACTTTGATATTGAATCTACCCGCATCTCACTCAACACTTCAAGAGGAACTTTGTAAAACTGATTGTATCTATACGATTTTCTCCACCGATGCTCACAAGCTGCGAATATGCTGTTAGAGTTTTCTGACCTAACCAACCACCGCCTTTGACTACCGAGATAGGACAAAAAACTGTTCACGGAGTTCACGCTGGGCTGTCTCTTCTGTTAGATAATAATAATAATAATAATAATAATAATAATAATAATAATAATAATAATAATNCTTAAGGTCGTGCCCAAAATGGGGTGCTTGGAGGATTGAGTGGATGTATTGGCGAAGAATTTGATCATTATTCCATATAGATAATCCCGAGAAAATGCGCAGAAAATTTTTAATGACGAGGGAGGTGGGGACGCACATACTTTTGTGGGGAACGTACAGACCTCTCGCCTGGACGTCATTCTTTGTTCAAATTCCAAAGAATTTCGAGGATCTCGCGATAGGCTCAACCACTGCGGGATTTTGAGTGTTCAGGCAGGGTGGAATGTTTCTCCGCGCGGGATATTTCAGTGAAACCAGGAATGGAGAGCGGACTCACGTGATAACCGGGAGAACGTAAAACTGACTACGTGAGCTATGCGGAACAATGGGGCATGTGGTATTCTGGCATAATCTTCCTACGTAACGTTGATAGCGTTGTGTTAATTAATTAAATATGTACCATAAGCGAACAGCTGTTATCAAAGAGCGCGAAAAGAGATCGATTATAAGCTTCCCGTGGTATACGATTACTGCTGAATTTAGATGTCAATTATCTCTGTACGACCGATATATCGAATGAGGAGAATGTCGGGAAGCACCGAGAGGTTGCCGTATGGTTCATGAGGGCAAAATGTAGGAGTTATGTTGTGCGAGTGGTGAATGTAGTAGAATTTTACAAGCCCTATATGGGGGTTAGATATTGGGTTTGCTATTGGAGGCAGCCTGCTCTCGGTTTACAATGCGACAAAGGGTAAGTAGAACAAGAATCATGGATATTGACTAGATTTTTGCGCAGGTGGAAGTCCGAAGTGGCCGATTGATTCAAGCTAACAACCGACGAAGGCCGTTAGTGGATCTAACGTCAGGTCATTCAACTAGGGGGAACATAGTACCCAGTAGAAATATTCTCGCCTTTGTCAAGAATATCTTCAAGCTCATCAAACATAGCAACTCTGAGGAATAATTGAAGGAATTTTATCTTTGAGGGCTCCTTCAACAAATGAATGTTTCAAAGTATATAGCCACCAAACGACTTATGACCTTGAGCAAGCGAAGTACGAACAAATGCAGTTGTGGGCATACGCTGACTTAATAAACACGAACACTAATTGTAGTGTCGTGTTGCTCCGGCGGTAGGTCTTGATGGATCAACGATCGATCTACGGATGGCCCTGCAGTCAGTGAAAGTTCAGCGGAACCTAAACGTAACACGTAAGTGCGCCGCACTTCCGATAATGACAGTACTTGAACATACTGGGCGGAAGTATTCTCACTGGTGGCGAAACAATATAGGCCAAAAATCGTGACAGCCCCTCTCACCTCACCTGTGGTCACTCGAGCTGTACTGAACTGTAATTCAGCAGGCGGTCAACGCTTATAACGAAGGCACACATCGCTTATTCTGTGAATAACATGCACTAGAATGTGCATGTCTGTTAGCACAACCAGAGTGGGCACGCAACGACTGCTGCACAGTTTCGTGGGGAACGGCGCATGCATCCACGTAGCTACCTAAAGTACTTGGTGCAATATCCTCCCGTTTTCACTAGCTAGATCACATCATACCGCGGTGGTGTTACCGGTAGTGGTTCGTAAATCGGCGATAACCCGCGGAAAACGCTCATGGTGTAAATACCTAGCCACCATGCAGCATGTTCATTCACGAACCACGGTGGGTTCACGATAGCAACGGAGTTGTCCTCGGTGAACATCTCGACGGGGGGCCTCTACAAATGCCTCACTACTGGGAATTAGAAATAAACTTAACGTTCTCGTTCAGGTTTACGAATAACAAAAGTTGCAAATGCGCCGAAATAAAGTAGTTTATGAAAGTTTATTATAAGTGTGCAAAATGGACATCAAACTCCGTAGTGTGAAGTGCACATACATTCGTACTGTAGTTCGCCAGCAGAGCTATATTGTACGGTGTCCGAAAAAATGCTGATTAAAAAGATGTATGAATATACTGAAGTTGGGCGGTGTGCAAACATTTTCAGGTCGTGAATAAAACGGCACTTAACGACAATACTAATAACAACTGTATATTTCTAACCGCATCTGTAAGAAGTACGCTAGGGTGTGATCACCGCAAATAACGCACCTGATGTGAGGCGTTACACAGCAAATGCACACAACACTGATTATCAATAATGATGCAGTACGTCAATTATATAATTGAAGTAACCAGGGAGACAAAGATAGGGAATTTCCAGTTGATGGAAATGGATTCGATGCCCATGCTTCCAAAAAGATAGTCCTCGTGTTCCACAAAGTACGGTGCAACAGAGCCAAGCAGTTGCACCAGTTTACATTTAATAAGATGATGCCTGCCCTGCCAGTCAACGCCACTTCAGAAAAAAGTGATCTGAGAATGGCAAACGTTGAAAGTCAGGGGATTTCTTGTAATTTGATGTGTAGGACACCAGAAAATTGTGTAGTAAAAGTTGTCCGGAGGAAGGTGGACAGGTAATTCCGGTCTCCTACAGAAACATGAACGGAAATCTGGAAAAGACTTCTTTAACTGCTCAAAGTCCGCGGGATTTCGCAAATCGCATGAATATCCCGACCAAGACAGGATTTTGTGTGCAAAATCTGTAGCGTGTTTTCTTGCGTCAGAGTTATTTGTGAACTTAAGACTTCAACACAAAATCACGCGATAAATGGGGGAATATGGGATAATCAGGTGAATCATGATGAATTATAGGATATGTTATCCTTCGGCAGAATATTCATGTGAGGTCAATCACTTAGCATTATTTAATGAAAAATATTTCGCACTGGCAAGTGGCGGGCATTACATAGTACCAGAAGCGATCAACTGACAGCTTTTTCTAGTAAGTGGTCAATAACGAACGTTGGCATCTACCTACGTTAATCAGCTGATATACAAGTCGATATGGATGTTTAGCAACACGTTGGTTAGTATCGCATGGAGGCTCAAGTTGGGGGATCAAACACGAAAGGTAACGCGAGATTTTATTACACACGTGAGACATGCAGGTCAGGCAAACTATTTTCTTGTTCTTCCTGGAAGTTTCAGCGTGCTCCACTTTCGCGTTGTGATTGAGGAGCACATAAAAATGACTTACATTAAGTATGATGTAAGTGCCCACGATGCTGATCGGACAATTAGGAACAGGCATATACATATGGATACCTGTGTGTCTAATGACGTTTTCAAGTTCACATGCAGGTTTTAAAAATAACTACGTACAAGATCTCTCCTGCTAACTTCACTAATATACTCCAAAATCTTGATCACTACTCCTAGTGGAAAAATCAAGAGTATGCAGAAACTTGCAAGACAATTGGAGTAATGTCACACGGTATAGAGCGTTTCTATTCAGATGTTAGTGGTTCCATTTCCATGCACATCTTCTTCGTGAGAGCAAAATTTGAAAATAGACACGACATCCGGTAATGCCCTGATAGTTTTTAAGCTCCGTTTGAAATGACACACTTTTACTGACTTACACTGTATGCGGAAGTTTGTTCTAAATATAAAAATATTTCAATAGAAAAACATTAAAAGCAATTCTTTCAAAGTTCTGAAACCTACCAAAGGAGATTATATTTCTGGGGCTGTGCTTTGAGCCATGCCACAATCAGATCGTTGAATTGACAGTATTACTGTACAATACGAACTGAACTAATACTTGAATTTACCGTATCGGAGAAGAAAATAATATTATGCACAACACCCAAATAGTCGTGTGGACATTTCACAGAGGGGTGTTAGTGTCATTCGAAACTGAACCAGACATATTAGTTGACAGACTATAGAGAATTTCAGTAGAATTCAGAGATGTACGTACATCAATTTTCGAATAAAGTCCTAACAAATCGAATGGGAACGCACAAAGTCCGCCAAGCACTCCATGAGAACTCAAAATCGCTGGATAAGCGCGTTTGATGGATACACATTGTGTGTCAATTCCTCTCGTCCGCAAAACCACCTGAAGTTTTCGATAAATACGGGTAGTTCACCTGCAAAACGTAATAAGCGTGGTGTAAGTTTCGGTAGGATAGAGTGTTGGTAAGTATAAAGAACTCCGATAGACTGTTTTGTGTGCGATGACCCAGTATACATTGGATAACGACCGGCACTATGTTATAATAATAATGGCATATTTTTTGACGCGTGTGTGAGAAACACACTCATAAGAGCGTGCTCAAGGTGATGATTTTCAAGCATATGCATATTTGAACACCAAATTTGAAAATTGTACAACGAGTCAGCTATGTGAGTAGAGCAACAAAACAGACAAAAACAGACATTATATGAAGGGAAAATTCAGGTTTAGGCAAGAAACTTCCAGTTTCATAGTTCTGAGACAATAGTACTTGGGATCTGCATAATTCGACAAAATAAATGATTTGTTACACCAATTTGGACTCCACAAGATGATGCTCAAGGTCGTGCCAAAAAAACAGTAGTTGGAGAATGGAGAAGGTGTATTGAAAAGAATTTGAACATTTTTCCATGTAGATAATCCCGAAAAAATGTGCAGAGAATTTTTTCATGTGGGCGAGGTGTGGACGCATGTACTTTCGCGGGAAACGCACGGGCCTCTCGATTGGACGTCATTCTTCGTTCAAATTCCTAGGAATTTCGAGGAGCTCGCGATATGCCCAACCATCGCGGAATTTTAATTGTCCGGGTGGGGTGGGATGTTTTCTCGCACGGGATATATCAGTGAAACCAGGAATGAAGAGTGGAATCATGCGATAAACGGGATAACGTGAAACTGACTGTGTGAGTTATGACGAACAATGGAACAAGTGATATTCTGGCATAACCTTCTGTGATGTTAATAGGATCGTGTTGATTGATAAAATATATATCACATGCGAACGCCTGCTATTGAATAACGCGAAAGGAGATCAATTATAAGATATTCTTAGTATACGATCGTTGCCGAAATAAGATGTCAATTATCTTTGTGCAGATGATGTATAGAATGAGAAGAATGTTTGACAATGCCGAGGGGTTGCCGGGTAGTCTATTAGGAGAGAAAAAGGAAGAGTTGCGACTCGAGGTTATTGTGCAGTCATGAGACGAACAGTTTGAGTTTTCTAACGATTTTAGCGTGCACAGCTTTTGCATGGTGGTTTACAACTCAGACAAACAAGCTGTCAATAATTATGGGGTAAGGATGTACCAAGGTGATTAGGTTGTTATTAACGGGCAAGTATATTGACACTTAAACGTGTTGAACATAGTTTGTTTTCTTGTTCGCTAGCAAGTCCAAAAGTAAAACATCTATTCTGAAAGCGGTAGTTTTGGTCCGTTCGAGGTGTGCGTGACTTAATATCACGCAACACAGAGGGTTTTTCTTCAGATGTTATCAGGTCCGTTTTCAAAGATAACGTCCTCAGACAAGTGGAGCTTGAAAGTGGACATGACGTTCGTCATTGTTGGGAAACTTTCTGAGTTTCATTTGAATTGGTGTATGTTCTTACTGGACCTAATTGCATACGGGAGTGTGTTCCGAATGTAGGAATATTTTACTAGGAAAAAATTTGAACGTAGTTTTTCCGGGATTTGAAAGATGCCAAGGTGAAGTCCTTGTTTCTGAGGTTACACTTCGGCCTGTGTTCTGAGCTAGTCACAAAGCTGACAGTGAATTTATTGCCATAGACCGAATTATGCATGAGTGAAAGGTTGAGCTTGAGTCGTCGTAACCAGAGAGGATCGAGTACAAGCGTCCGGCAGCGTTCTCTGTAGCTCAGATAAGATGGATAACCCAATAAGTATTTCGTGAATGCACGTTGGAGGTTTTCCCGAGGTAGCCTATCAGACTTGCACAGGTGGCCATATATGAACGTGCAGTACTCTAGCTGGGGTCGTACACAGTTTATAAAGGTGTAACTGTGCAGCAGGTAGGAAGAATGAGTGTTTAGTGTAACCTATCGTCCGTCTGGTTTTAGCGACTAGGAAAGATATATGTTCTGCGAAGTTGAATGAATTTGAGTAGCGCAAACCCAGGTCACGTACTGAGTTGGCGATTCATATGCTGTGACCGTCCAGCTTCATAGAGCTATCTGGTAGGTGACGACCATGCACAACGATAGTGGATTTATTGGCTGAAAATTTCATCAGTCAAGCTTGACATCAAGTTTCTAATGACATGAGGTCCTTCCGTATATTTTCTAAACATGGATTTAGATTGCCAGGAGGGGAGCTGTAAACAAGTTTGATATCAGCGAATAGTAATAAATAGATGAATAATGTATATTTCCCAACTCGTATGTGAGAAGCACGCTCGGTTATGCGCGATCACTGTAGATGGTTACAAACCATACAAAAACGAATAATTAAACGCTAGCACAAACGTAAAGTCTGTTGCAAGAATGACGTAGTCAAAAGGAAAATGACTGTAGTTTATGAAACTTTGACGCAAGCAACAGAGAAGGAGATATCTCGCTAACTTTACAGATTTATTCTCAAAAAATAGGATGTCACACTAATTCATTGTTTACAAGGTTGTGGGATGGGCGATTTTTTAAATATTCCAAGGTCACTCCGGGAGGATGTTCAAACGCACCCTCGGAATTTTTTGTTGCTAGGAAATAAAATTGGCGTCGGAAATGGTCAAGATAGATCGGCTTTGGCGAAGCACGGCGGAAAATCCCAAAATCAAGTGAATGAATTGGCAGATTCCAACGCAGGATTTCGTCGGTTGCTCGGAAACGTCACAAAATTAAGCATCTCGTGAACCGTTTGGACGAAGTTCCGTGCGTCCATACGTCTTAGAAAAATTTCCTCTCTCAGTGGATAATATGGGAATCGGGAGAGAGAATGTAATTCCTCACGTTAGATGAGAAAATGTGGGGTTATATCATTTACTATGACAGACAGAATAGTTTGCCGCGCTTGATAACTAGCCATATATCGTTTATATATATGAGGAAGAGTAACGGTCCCAGAACACTTCCTTGTATCACCCCACTAGTAACTGGTCTGGGTGTTGAGCTATTGTCTCCAATTTTCACTGTTCGTGTGCGGCCTGTAAGGTAGGACGAAAACCAGCTAAGCAATGGATCACTTATACCAAAGGATGCTATTTTGAGCAAAAGACGCTTATGAGGCACACGATCGAAAGCCTTCGCCATGTCTAACAGTATAATGATAATCGCCTCACCGGCGTCAGTAGATTCTGTTACATGGTCAAGAAATTCTAGGTGGCGTGTCATGCAAGAACGCTTGTTGAGAAACCCATACTGGGAGTGGTTTATAAGGTTTCGTGATAACAAGAATTCGACCATGCGGCATTCTATCATCCTTCCCAACACCCTGGAGCAAATTGAAATATGGTTAGTAAGACGATAATTGCTGACGTCATGTCGCCAGCCACTTTTATAGTGGGGCTTAATTGTAGAGATTTTCCGCTGAAGATGGAAGGAACCTGATGCTACAGAAGGTGTATAAATATTAGGCAGAAGTAGAGGGATGTCTTCCCCTCCGTATTTTAGAACAACAGGGTGAATGCCATCAGGACCAAGTAGGTGAGAAGGTTTGATGATAGCTAACTGAGAGCGTATGAGCTCTGCATAAACAGGGATATGGCTTAGGAAGGTACTTGTACTTACAGGAGGAGGTGGGGGCAGTATGTGACCTTCAATGTTGAAGGAAGCAGCAAAACATGAATTGAAAACTTCACAGTGTTAGAGGACCATCTACAGCGGTTTTGTCTTGCAGTGTCATCACCGAGGTGGCAGGGTCTCTCTCATTATTACTGCGTCTCATCAACTGTGAGTTTTTATCTGTGCTGTTAAGCGCACGTTCTTCTTCACTTATATGGAGCATTTTGGTTCTATATTCAATTGCATTGGAAATTTTATGCATTTGTATGATGAGAGAGAGGTCGCATGTTTTCCGGTACCGTGATTCAAGACATTTGGGCTTGCCTTGCTCCTTTGGAGTGAGACGTATGCCGTTACTGTACAGATTACGGTGTTTTGACTTTTGCGGAGCTGAGATGTTCTTGCAAGACCTGAAGTGTTCATTAAATGACTCGGTTGCAATACTAGGATCGGAGGTCAGAAAAAATGTGTTCCATTCCAGAGATCTCAGCAGCGTGGTGAGCACGTTCCAGTGGACGAATCGAGTTTGACGGTAGTGTATCACAGTCGACTCTTTAACAGATTTAGATCGAACATTAAGTTCACTATGTTATAATCGCTTCCTGGAAATTGTTTCAAGACGGATACAGTAGCAAAAGAGATGCATGTGGTAACGATGAGGTCTGAAGTGTGGTCCTGTCTAGTAGGCGCTAGAACATGTTGCCGCCATCCGTTTACGTGGGCACATGCAAGGAACTCAGCTTGACTTGCGGGGGCAGTGAAAGAGGAGATGTTGGGCATGTTGAAGTCTCCGCCAATTATTTAGTGCTGTGAAGGCAAGTTTGATACATAGTTCACTTCGTTAATAAGGTTTGTCAAGTCGTTCTGAGTGGCGTTAGGTGGTCTGTGGACACACTCTAAGAGTAATTCACAGGGTCCAGTTGACACTAACATCCACAAAGAGTCATCTTTTATACCAAGACATGGCTCATCGAGTGTGGTTGCGGAATAGTAAACACCCTCCACCTCTTCGTACACCATGATTTCTGCGGAACATGTGATAACCTATAAGGTTTAGTTGTGTGTCTGGAATCTCAGGGGTGCACCAAGCTTCAGTGACTATAATAATATAAGAGTTATATAAGAAGGCAACTAAAGATATGCTTCTTATTATTTGAAAACGTGCATTGAAAAGTAGCAAACTTAGTGCTTTGTTCTTGTTTGGCACCAGTTTTATACTATTAAAAATGTCAAAAACAGAAACATCTTTGTGATTCAAGGACTCTGGTGACAATGCTTGGTCTGATTTCTTCGTAATGAACTTACTAGCGAATGGTTGGGTGTAATCTGCGTTTGAATCCATGACAGGAAGTGTTGGAATAGTGCAAGTAAGGTTTGGTTGGGTAGCGGAACACTGGGGGACGGAGTTGGCAGGGGAGGTTTGAAAGGTGTATGTCCCACTAAAAAAGGATAAGGCTGAGGTGAATTTGCCATGCCCGCTTGCTCGTTGTCAATGAAGACATCACGGGTTGCGTTTAAGTGAGCATTCGAAATGTAGGGTCTGTCCGTATTGAATGGGGTGTTGACCATAAGATAAACAACTTCAGAGGGGTTCCGGTTTAGTCTTACATGGATAGATGCGTCACGCGGGAGACTGCTAAAACTAGGCAGAGGCCTGTAACCGGGGGATGATAAGAGATGCGCCTTTTTACCCGCTAGATACATGCTTGCGTTTTCCTGCTCGTTTATTCCCTTATGATGCACAAGAGGACACCAGTTTATTCCATTATGATGCACAGGAGAACACCTGTTTATTCCCTTATGATGCACAGAAGGAACCCTCTGGTGACCCGTAGGGTAGTGGTTTGGAGAGGGTTTGTTATCACGGGCGCCCCGTTGGTGGTCGGTTTGTGGTTTCCTACAGAGTTGGTTCGAAATTGGGATACCAACGTGTTTTTTATTCATAGACTGGCAGTGTCCTGTTTTATTTCAGCCACTTTCCGCGCAGCTAGGTTGCGGTCTAGACGCTCCCTTGATTTCTATATGGACAGAGTCATTCGTTTGCTCTCTATTGCCGGTTGGTTTCTCGACCAAGGTACCGCCAACTCTCATCACGCTGTTGGAACTGTCAAGATCTACTGTTAGATCAATTAGGTCAGCGAATTTGTTCTCTTCGATGGAGTTAGCATCGTCGGTAGAGTCGCTGGTGCATTCGGGCGTGGTGCAACAAAGCGATACTACGCGACCTTTGGAACTCAGTTTGTCATCTCTGGATATGGTTGTACCCTGTTTCGATGCATCCTGGATCACATGGTTAGAAACGAAGACGGAGGTTCTGCCCAGTGAGAGTTTTTGACGTTCTCTTTCAAGGGGCGTTCTGCCCTCCATTATTTTTAACAGTTCAAGCGAGGTTTTAGACTTGACAAGGTCCTGGCTCTGTATGAACTGTTTTGCATTCGTCTCGCTATGGAATTTGAATAATAGTGGGCAGCAGAACTTTTGTGTCTTCTTAAGAAGACGGATGCAGGTATATGATGTTGGGTTTAGTCCAGGAACCTTCAAGAGTACCCTTTCAATGCTTTCTAGGTGCAGCTTACCTAGCAAATTGAATACGATGACACTGTTTGAGCAACGCATCCGTTTTGTGATTTCTGTTACCAATGTGTTGATGAACACACTAGCACTCCGAACGTTATCCATCTTGGGACTTTCGGGCACTTTGAAAATGTAAGACAAAGAGACAAGATTCTCCTTTAGGGAATCAAGTGCGGTATGATTTGCCCTTAATTGGGTGAGATCTGCTTCTAGTTTGGATACCTTAACAAATAAATCCGCCAATGCACTATCTACAGGAACTGAACAGTTTTTAGTCTGAGGGGTGGCAACCACCAGGTTATCTTCACCCCCCTTTAACGGCAGTAACCTTAGGAGAGCCTACATAAGTTCTGGACCTGGAACCTTTGCCTTTGAAACGATCAACATCGACTTCAGAGCTCGATATTGTGGCTTTGGTACCAGAGGATCTCGTATGACAAGTGATTTTGGCCACCATGTTTCATAAATATGATTATATTTTTTCAGATAGACTTGAACGTAAGAGGAATGTGACCAGATTATATAGAATACTAGTATCACCAATAACAATTATGAGGGAAACTTCAAATAAAATATTCACGCAGTAATCACTTTCCCTCTTCAAAACGCGCGCCTCTTGTGTTTGAGCACCAAAACTGGCGAAATGCAGTTGCTTTCCATCCTCTAACCTTCATCAATGGTGAACAACGCCAGGTGAAGCTGCACAAGATTACACGCTGTACAGCATAGATGTGGTCTGATATAAACATGAGCCGGACCAAAATGCCACGAATTCAACAACTACTTGTATTCGCTGATGCAGACCAGGCGCACTTTTTCGACCGAATATGTTGGGACAGTGAAAACGGGAACAGCACAAGATGGGGGGTCCCTGATACTGTGTGCCATTCCTTGCGGCTTGCACAGAAACAGTAGAAATAAAAGTTGATCGCTTAAAGTCCAGATCAGTCACCAATGGGGTAATAAAAGGCAGTTTTTTTAAACAGTAATTTCTCTATGTATATATAAGCGATATGTGTGAAGTCATCGAGCGTAGCAAACTACTCCTGTTCGCTGATGATATCGAACTTGTCTACATTTTTCCTCATGGCACTCTCAATCCGTGTTTAGAAAATATACGTAAGTACTTCATGTCACTGGAGACAAGGTGTCAAACTTGTTCTACGGACTTTTCATTAAAAAAATCCACCATTGTTCAGCAAGATTGTCACGTGCCAGACGGCCCTATAAAGCTGGACTATCAAAGCATACCAAATGCCAAATCAGTGTACGACCTGGATATAAGCTCCTGAAACTCATTCATCCTTCATTCATCCTTCCTAAAAGTTGGAGCTGGACGAACGATAGGTTACACGAAACGTTCATTCTCCCTTTATGCCGCTCGATTACACCTTCGTGAACAATGTATACGACCACAGTTTGTGTATCGCAAGTTCGCGTGTAGCCATCTACGCAAGTCTGATAGACCGGCTCTGGAAAGCCTCCAACATGCATTCACGAAAAGTTTGTTGAGCTTTCTACTTTCCCTGAGCTACACAGAATGCAGCGGAGCACTTGCACTCGATCTTGTTTGATTACGGCGACTCAAGCTGTGACAACAAATTCACCGTCAGCTTTGCCATTCGCTTACAACCTAAGTCTAAGTGTAACCTCAGGAACAAATCAGCTGACAGCTTTTGAATCCCGAAGAAAGCTGCGTTCATTTTCTTCTGAGGAAATTATTCCTACATTTGGAACAGTCTCCCGTAGATAGTCAAGGCCAGTAGGAACATACATCAATTCAAATGCAAATTTGAAACTTTTCTAACAATAAAAACGTCATGTCCATTGTCAAGTTTCACCTGTCGGAGGACGATATCTTAGAAAACAGACCTAATAACATCTGACGAGAAACCTTCTTTATGTTGCGTGATGGTACGACACGTACCCCTCGAACTGAACAAAGCTAACATTTTCAGGATGTTCCTTGCACACAGTAATGAGTTCAACCTTGCTTTTAAACAAGAAACCATGTCTATAGTCAACAGGTATAGGTTTCAATATACATACACCCGTTGGTACCAAGCCAATCATCCCGCACGCTCTCAGTCCCTGCCTAACGATAGCCTACGTGCCTGTTTGTAGAGCACTACGCAAAAGCGGAGCATGTCGAAACTGGCTGGGCAAAAATAGTTAACCTATTTTTTCTCACATGACTACATGAAAACTGCGTTAAAACTGGTGCTTCTTCCCACCCTGATAGACCACCTGGCAATTCTTCTGTGATATCGAACTTTCTCCTCAATTTATGTGCCGGCCGTATAGAGAACTACGACATCTAAACTCCGCAGTAATCACGATACATGATGGAAACTGTTTGCGAGCGTCATATATTATGTTAACTAACACACTATCATTAATTTTTGCCAGAAAATTACATATTCCACTGTTCGTCAAGCTCACACTATCAACTTACGTCCTTCCGTCTACCGCACAATTTTGTTCCCCATTCTTGATTATACAAATACGTATCATGCGAGAAGACATTCCACCAAGCCCGGACAACAAAAACCCCGTAACAGTTTAGCGCTTAACAGAATCTGCGAACCGCTTCCAATTTCGAAAAATAACGAAGTTTAATCGAGAGAATTGTCCAGTTCACTGCAAAAGCGTGTGCCATTCTATGTCTTAAAAACTCGACATCTTCACGTAGTTTATCAGAAATATAGAGGTGGAATAGTGACCAAATTCTTCGAGCGCCGATTTTCCTCACCCCCTAGTCGCCATTTTAAGCACGACCCTGACCATCAGACCAATAACCAACTTGTGGAGCGCAAACCGGCAATTTTAAAAACTATCGACTCAAAAGCATGTATTTCAAATTTTTCACCTCAGTTAGTATTTCTTCTGTCTTATTATGTTTTTCTTTGCTATATTCACACAACTAACATTGTAAAATTAACATTTGTGGTGTTCACTCATGTAAATGACTTAACAATGTGTACATTGATCAGGCTCCCATGAGCGCGGTTCTTACGGATGCGTCAGAAAATAGTCCATTATTATAAGGCCTTTTTTGTCCCAAATAAAGAATGGAGAATAGGTGAGTTAGCCGACTGGCAACACTGACTCACTTGCGTGTGCAATTATCACAGTCAGAATATTCCAAATGTCATTGGAACTGCTCGGCAAGCTTGAGCAGTGGTGTCACAGATGCTCGTCGAAGACTGCATTGTACGGTGCCTCCAACTGTGCATCACAGAACACTATATTGTGGGTCTATGCGTTCTCTGATGAAGCCCACCAGAACCTCACCACACTGAATGGATTCGAGGGTCCGCAAGGTATGTCTAGAATGATCTATATCTGTATCAACGGAAACAGAGTGAGAACCAAAATTGGGAACACTTGTATCTCGACGCGTGAGAAAGAAGAAGACCATCAGCGGGCAAGAAAAAGCGGTGCGCTGGAACAGTTCATAGTGTTAAGAAGTGAGATGGATGAATACCCATACGTCATTCCGAAATGTGCATACACACCAAAGATACCGTACTTTTTAGGGCAGTCTCTACAAGTACTCACCAATGTACTCACGTCTTGGCGAAGAGTCCTGTGATACATTTGGAGCACTCCAAGTAAAAACGGCTGACGAATAATGAGGGCTAGACTGTTGGGAGCAGAATGCCAAATCTTCCTTGAAACTTCTGAGCCGACTAACTGGAGCACACAGCTCCCAGGGTCGGGGCACGCGCCCAGAAATGAAGTTTTAACTGAGACTGCTGCGCTCACTCAGGGTAGGTCTGTCCTCATTTGACTTCCCCTTTATCACTGTTGCTGATGTTTCGGCAATTGGTACAGTACTGGCATCGGACACTTCACGTATGTGCCACCGTGCCAACCTGTGAATGTTAACCGACAATAATTCACTTTAATTGTCACTTCAGGACTAACACTGATTGGTGCATCCGCTTGCAAGATGATATATCGTTCCCTTGGGAGTTCCACGCTTAGTAGTTGTTCAAACGTATCAGCTCAATTATAGTTATTTCTCTGTGAGGAAAATTCAAGCCACTACCTCAGCAATACACGAATTATTCTGCGATAGTTGGCATGTGCATTGCGGCTACACATGACCTGTTTTTCATGTTAGAGGACACGTTATTGACTAGAATATACCGACCTCGTTCATCGCACCTATGATGGACACGAAAAAGACTCAAATCCATTCCAGTAGCGTCAGATAATGCATCAGTGCAGCTGCTAGAAAATCTTATAAATCACAAATGCGCTTAAACAAAGATCACTAGTTTAGTTGAAAAAACTGATGCCTTTGGGAGTCAGCTTATTCGACTTCCACTGGTGCCATCGTGAGTCAGTTTCTCAGCATCTCCTGAAACTACTGGCATTCAAAACACGGGCCCGGATCCGTGATAACTCTGAGCGTTAATCCAAAGCGCCCCAGCACTTTGTTCATGAAGGCGTGTGCCACCGTTCCGCTCGTTTGGTCTGTCGTTAGAATGGCTTCCACCCATCGTGTGAAATGGTCAATCATGGCAAC
>QNGE01000620.1:7464-28269 GCA_008508345.1 Paragonimus westermani
TGAAAAGTCTATCTGAATGCGAACGCTACGATCAAATGTGAGTGATGGTCAACTTGAAGCATTTATTTGCATGTAACCTTGATCCAAGTGCAATGAAAATGAATGAGTGCATCATACTACTCAACGCATAACTCAGTAGACAAGATGGACGGCGTATTTGGGTATTGAGGGGACGGGCGGAAATACAGAAAGGAACATTGTAGTGTACGTTGACATTATATAGTTTTCCATACTTGAACTAGGCATTGCTACTCGTAGCAACCGTGATGTCCCTGGATCAATATTACATGCAAATAAAGTGACCACCATCAGCCTAACCGCTGCTGCCTTGACTAGATTCTGTCCCGGCAGGCATAAGTCTCTTTCGGTGGTCTGCTGAAGATACACTTGCTGTTACGTGACGTCCAACAATAAATAACTACTGCGTACAAAATAGGACTACAAAATGTCCCTACAAAACTTGCCGATTACCGTGGAAGACTGAATTCGTAAACACACACCACTTCTTACCACATACCACAAACTTTGTCTCGACATGATCCACTTAATGATACTTGACATACTCGTGAATCCCTATGTTTACCCTCCATAGGAAGACAATTAACTCTTTCCACTAAACTCGGCATCACCCAAATTCCAAACCGTTCTATCATCGCTTCAGTTATGTCCCCGCCGCTTCCATGTGGTACTATAACTATACACATTCGGGGTCCCATTAACATGGTTTATATTTCAGAACTTAGTGTATTCACCTTGGACAAAAAGCCGGAAGACGTCCCAGCTATGTTCCTTCACTCCTTTGGCACGGATCGGCTCTTAACAACATATGCGAATCTGATGGTTTTTTGGACACCTTGTCCATGCAGTAGGACAGACTCTTCACACACTTGTGCATTAGACGAATCAATTTTACGGGAGATGAGTGAAACGGATTCAGTTGGTTTGTGTCTATGGCGATGCTGTCTGCAACTGGCGGGGAAGGCTGTCAGTCTGTTACGTGCGAAATAAACCGCTCAAAACGACTGCTATTCTATTCGTTTTTGAGCCATTGTCACAACCATTTTCACGGTAATCCACGCGGTTTTGAGGCATACTCTGTCTTTCTACCACGCGAGCTCTACATTTCAATGCAATGTGAATTAACAATACAATCGGGTATCTTTGAGCTTAACAGCGTTGATACAGCCGATGAAACCAGTGAGCATCTACTCTATTGGGGTATTATTCACCAGTTGGCTGTCGTAACTATTCCAGTCCAGCAGGATGAGGATGATGCAACAATCTGGACTGGAACAAAAACGATCAGTACCGTCTGTCTTGCCAACATGCCGAATCAGCCTGCTATCATCGACGAAGAGATTGTGGATAACCTGTCACAGCAGTCCACCAAAGATTCAAATTCTACTACCACAGACTTCGTGGAGGTTCAGAGGATTGTTGAAGAGTTCAGAGACAGGGAGGCTGTAGGTGAAAAGGTGCTGGCCAGGTGACTTTTGATGCATGAGATCCAGTTTTGCATCGTGTTGTGCCCCAGTTGGTTCATTCAGAAAATGAGTGAGTAAAAACCCGGAGGATGATCTCATAGTGTTTTTGTTCATAAATAAGTGAGGTGCGCAAATGAATCAGAGTTGATGGGGTATCAGTCTGTCAAATTGGTGTAACAACGATCCAGCAAGGTAGGCTGAATCCCGAATTTTGGATGACTGCTTTTCCGAAGAGTAGCTCATACTCTGACACGATCACAATGCGATTGATTTTGTGTTTGCCTTGATGTGCGATAATTGCGTATATGTGGAGAGGAACCGCAACAACTGATCAAGGGTTGGTGACTGCACCAACCAGAATGTGATCGTACATCAATACGTGTAAGATACATTCCTTTCTTCAACCCTCCTATAATGGAAGTTCTTGCATGATCAGTATTAGCGTAGCACTTGGACGCCTCAAGATGTTTGTCTGAGAGGACCACACATCGAGGAAAAAATCAAGTGACTTTTCTGTACAGCTATGGCGTAATCCTGCTTTTTGTATGGAAACGAAACATGGACACTGTACGGAGGCACGGTGTGACGAGTTTGTTGCTTCCATTTACGATGTCTGAGGCGCGTCCTGGGTATCTGGTAATCAGACGTGATCTTGAATACTGAGGCACTTGACTACTCACTCCCGGAAGGAATTTAGCTGGTGTTGATTTTCAAGCGGCGTCACTAGTCAAGACACTGTGCAGTATGGCTATGGTGTGGAGACAGAGGCACTTGCTTCACAGCCTTCTGAAATCAGTTGCACGATGTTTTGATGGTCAACAGCTGTATACCGGGATGTTATTCAATCACCCTTACATCGTTAGCCACGATCCCGACTCATGGAAGGATACAGTCTTGAACCGGACAACCTAGTCGGGTACGAGCCCAGCGAGCGTCCGAGATTTCAATGGGCAACATCACCGCAATCGTATTTTTAAGCGCGATGTGCAGCGTAACTATGGGTACCATAGACCTCGGTGATCTGACCGTGCGGGTCTGTGAGAATCGCAGTCATGAACACCGTTCAACCTGGACTGGTTAAAAATACTACACCCACAGCTAACCATCAACGCAAGGACGATGAGCGTAATATACGGAGCCAGTTCAGTTCGATTATACTTTATCCATTCGTATAGTAAATGGAAATCCCTAACGAAATCATGTACAACAACTTTGGTTTCAGCGAACAAAAGTGTTTTTGATAAATTCTCATTTTACGCTGATATAATTTTGTATCAAACCAAGTTATCGATCACAAATGGTACGGGCGTAAGGTGACTGGTTAGAACACAAACACTACTTCACTGTGGTAATGCTGACAAGGGAAGTCAATGTTGACTAGGGTGAGTTGGGTGGGCCAGGATTAAATTGCCGCGTGAGCTGAGTGTATGTGTTTGGCCATGGTAATCCCAAGGTGTGAACGAACCGTCGTTGAACGCAGATCCGGTTGACGTAATCGGATTACGACCGCCTTGATTATAGACAGGATACGCCAATTGGGCTTTCGTGACGCGGCGGCCGGGCACGGTGGACGATGTGAAACGCCCTATCCGTGTCTGCGTGTCGGTCACAGTCAACTAGGTGGGCCAGAACGGATGGGTTAACGTTCTTTGTTATTCCGGAGCGTGACCACGACGGACAGTGTTCACGAATTCTTCCTGATAAACGCCTAATGGTGCGACTTATGTATGCTGGAACAGAAATGAATAATATCAACCATGTGGACCGCTGGGATGATTTTGGTCCTGACAAACGTCCGAAAGTTGAATGAATGATACACCAACAACGGTGAACTGAAGCACATGGATCTCAACGGAACTGAATGCCACACGACGAGGGAATTTGGTAGGGTTATCCGCTGCACGTGGGACAGCTTCCAATAGGCTGGCCACCCCCGACTAGTTGGTCAAATGTGCGATTAAAAACGTAGAAAAGGTGACGAACCAACTCGATTTTAGCATACTCAACCGTACTCAATCAGCCGCACCGCCTGAATGTTAAAACACTATTCTTTGTTAGTAATTTGTGCAATATTTACAATGCTATCTTTTTTATCCGACTGCACTACCATTAGCGAGAAATCGATTGGGTTTTATGTATCCTTAGGCTTTGACAATGAAAAGTCTATGGGGGACTGTTATTTATATGGTTGTATGATCATAGCTGCACAAAACCAGACACATGAATGCACGAAAATGCCTTAGGCAGAGACAGAGTAATTCAGGCAGAGTTGCACAACCAGGCACGCATAATGAAACATGAACAAGGTGTCCCTGTTGCGAATGTTCATCAAGGTGCCGCGTTGTACTGAGAGTGTTCGAACAAACTGTCCAAATCTGCTCTCTTATCCATTGTCGAAGACCATATTTTATAAATGAATCACAACCTTGATTCTGAGAACAAGTGTACCCGGTTCACAAACGCTGGGATGGTCAAATAGTCATTCCGGGTGGGTTCGTTTCTCAGATGGCTTAGCTTGTTTTCTGTAGTGGTCAACTCCTTAAAGTTTAACGACCTTTTCTGGCGGAATGAGACCGAAGTTGTCTCTAACTTTAGTTCAGCTGGGTCAGTCAGTCCGCCCACTGTAATCTGTTGCATCTGTTTAACTACCGATGTGGCCGATTGGTCAAATCGACAGATTTACGGCCCAAATAGCTTCGTTTCGGCTCAGCCACCTAGACCGATAGATGTGAGACTTAAGGGTTTGCAGTCGTATGGTTCATTCTGATTTTTGCGTTGCTTCCCGGTGTATGTCTGTTATGATGCGACGAGCGATTATCAGAGTCAGACGCACGGGTCATTTGGTTCGACACCAGAGTGTCTAACTGTTCACTTGCTGCTTGCTGTCTTCACTGTTCCACGATGACAACGTTTGAGTTTAACCACGGTGAGTCTCCGTGATTCAGGCCAAGATAAACAAACTTCCGGATGTAAAGTCAGCAACTGGTAGGTCGTAGATATTTTTCTGAATAACGCTGTTTCACTGTCAACTCGGATGGCGAGTGGGAAGCAATGCCTTCGACAAACTTCGGGATCGCATGAATTTGCCCTCTTTTCAGGCTTAAACAACTGATACGCTGAACCGATCGCTTATGCGCATTATGTCTCAACGTCTTACGTTGTTATTGTATTAAATTTGTGTAACATCAGGCAACCTACTGAGCTTACTGGATTCTTAAATTGAATTTGCAGTTAGGTCCTATTTTATGGGTGCAATCATTCAGTGGACCGCCTGTGCAATAACCAAACTGAAGGTTAGTTCACTAAATGATCTGATGCCTCGAACTCAACATGTGAACATATCTTTCCTTAGTGGTTTGAATGATGACAGAAACAACGGAATTTAAATTGATCTGGATAGGAGGCATTCATTAATGAATCTTATCCAACTAGCGGAAGATATGAACGGAACACTGTTGGAATTTGCTAGAACCATAGCTTGTTATTTGTTGATAAAACCAAAAGGTATAGCTCGATTGCATAAGTAAAAACCACAAAAAGAGGAATTCCAGTATGGTTTCGTTTTCTGCCAAAACCAGGTGTGGTGTCGATATTGCTGACGACATGTTCAAGGGGTTTAAGAGATGTGGTTCGTTGGATTGGACAGTGGAGGTATGGGAACATCTGCTCAGTGTGACCGTCCTGAACATAGGGGTGTGTTACAGGAAAGCTGTGAAAATTGAGCTGACTCGAAAGAACTTCATTGTGGATTTGATGAACGTGGTCAGGGAACAACCTTGACAGGCACTTGAATTTCCCATATGTGATAGTTTAACAGGAGTCCATGTGTTGGGCACATGGAGGAGGAAACGTTGAACACGTTAGTGTCGTGACATGCACTCTGTGATAAACGTTATAACTTACGACTGATGAAGATGATGCACTACACCAGTGTCAACATTGCACGACCCACATAGGCATCTTAGTTTATATCAATCACATGTGGATTTCCTCGTTTCAATCTTTATTCACTCCGACCTAACTGAATTAGTGCTGAAACTGGTAGTCAACGTTTCACGCTGTTAATACTGTGGCCACGTAGGCATTGAATCAAGGAACATTTTGAGGGGTTTTTGATTTAGTGGTATCGAGAGCTTACCTGTAACAATCTCTAAACCAGTTCTTAATACCCAGTACTTACAAATCGAATATCTCCCATAACTGATTGCATCTCTTCCATTTGCCAAGACTTTCTAACCAACCCCTTTCGAACCACAATACCAGACTCGGGTTTCGTTCCATTGAGACCTAGTTAGTAGATTATATCCTAGTCAGGACCGGGATTTGAGTTCCGGCCTCGTCTTCACTTTGACCACTGAGCTCCTGATCCCATTTGAGCACAACGGAATTATCATATGCAAACTATCAACTATTCTCACTTCTAAATCTCCCCGGGGAGAGACATGAGAACCGTCCTATTAACTTCAGTCGATTATCTCACCAGTATTTCTCGTAATTTACAACTAAACTCTGTGGTTTGTTCCATACAAAATGACTACGACAGACTGACGTGCGTGAGAACTAAATAGCACGAAGTGTAACAAACACGTTTTTGTTAAAATCACGTCAGACTGATGCAATTAAAAAATACCAAAATGAAGACGGTTCAATGCAAGACTCGATATTGGTCAAAAGTCGTACTGGTATCTCACTTCCTCATGGTTGTGAGAATTACTGGGTGCACCGATCACGTGAGACGTTTACTAATCAGGCGGCTGGGGCAGAAGCGGACAGACTTTGGCACATGACAGTTCGACCACTCCCAACGGGCAGCCAAAAGCGCAAATGTCAACATAGTTGCCTCAATAAAACGGGTCCGGAGTTGAACTTTTCGCCATGACAAGGATGCGCATTAGTGACGATCTTTAACAGGATTGAGACTCAGTCCTGTAAGGGCTGGCTGAAAAAAAATGGTACTGCAAGAGATACAATCAATTATGAGGGGGGTTAGATCAGCCAAAACCCCTACAGCTTACCAGCGGCTGGAACGGTGAGCTAAGTTTTTGTTGTTTCCTCAGGGTTGGATTGCGTAATCGAATGGCGATGGTCTGGGCATTGGCCGACGTCTGTTAGTGGGCGGGTTTTGATCAATTCAATGTGACTCTACACATAACACAATGATCGACCTACACTAACTCGGTGGGTGCTGTCAGTCAGGTGATCTGCAGTTTCACTTGTGAACATGTTTCTCTCACCTGCTCCCATTCTTGCTCGATGATCCTCTCTGCTTCTTGTAGACAAGGGCCTAACAGCACGACCTACAAAAACTTCTCTGAACCATCGCAGCTGAACAATTAAATCACCACAGATGAGTTGGAGATCAACGCTTGTTCCTTTGGTTTTACAGTGTTCACTTGAGGACTGTCAAGTGAGATAGTCGGTCTGGTTGCATTGAATGTTCTGTTGAGGGAACTGGTGAGAAGACATACTCACTTTGGACGGCACTTGCAGGAACATGAGCTTCCTCCTGACCCTTGGAACGGTTCCCAGTAAGTGAACAAATTTCATGTTCGGTCACGGAGTTATCTGAGTAGCCGTCTCTGTGAAGGGCCCGAGGTACAAAATTTAACTCGTGATCCAAGGCAATAACCAGACAGTTGTATCTCACGTTGGTAAAACCTTAAGGTCCTGTGATCAGCAGCTCGTTTAAATTTCCATCAATCCTTCTACTCAAGTGAAGTCCAGAAAACAGACAATCATCTGGCATCAGTTCTGAACTGGAACTCGTCAACAAACGTGTTCACCTGAACATTCTTACTTTGTCTGTCATGTTGATAGCTCGATTTTGGTTAATATATCATCAATATACCATTAACACATATGTCGAGTAATTGCTGACAACACTGCTAAGTTGTCTGTCCTTTACAAGTCTCCAGAATACCCCGACTCTCCACCGTTCCTTAACGGATGAGCAGTTTTCACTACAACCCTCCTTTTGCGTGAAACAAATGCTGGTTCTTTGGACTGACGGGCTAGAAGTGGACATGAGTCCACATAAACAACTGTCAAAGACAGTCTTGCCGTGAGCAATGATCAGTGGACGAAAATGTGGACAGAATGACAAAATGGCTATTCTGAGGAAACACGATTAGCGAGTCATATTTTGCAGCCAAACTTTACGAACACCGAGCCCTTTTATCCACAATTATGTATTTCCGAAGGTCATCACTTGATGTTACAGACAACGATTATGCTGATGCAACCAGTGCTCTGCTGTCTGTTCTCAAACTAACAGACTTAATCCTACTCCCTAGACCTAACCATCACTCACCCGATTCAAAATGCAGACTGTCATGTGTGACAATTTTCCTACAAGGCATACACTCATTACCACCTTCCGAATGTGACCGTTATCCCTCACATTAATCTCGGGAAACCTAATCAAAACTTTGAGAGCTGTGTATGCCACCAAATATGTTGTTCAGCTGATATGCCCCTAAAATGTTGACCTTTGTCTCTACGCCCACTTCAACAACTTCACAAAAATATTACGCGGTGCGCACTTCAGTTCAGATTAAGGTGGCCCGATACGAACGAAATTAGTAGAATAAGGCTGATCTCCTAACAGGTAATCTTCATAAAACTCAAAGTTTTTGTACGTGGGTTTAAAAGAAGGATCGTCCACCGTGGTTTCCATTAAACTTCAGCACACTAACGTCATATCTGTCATCAACAAACAAGGATTTCTGGGCCGTACATTGTGTTAGGACAGTGTTTTCTCATTAAAACAGAGATCGGGAGGAGGAGAATGAAGTTCACAGCTACAACAAAGTTTTGACTTAATCGTTGATGGACAGAAGACAAAGGATGCAAACCTTCACTTCGACGGTCAGTGACACAACCGGATTCTTCATGGTTCATCTGAAACCGTATGGCGTATTACGCTTTTTAACCGTCCACCTATCTGTCTGATCGATGTGACCCATCAACTCCCGTCAGCCTTGTTGGAATATAAACGCCTAAAAAACGACGACGAATGCAAGTTTCCTTCTTCGGAATGCTCACAAAGTGTATCGCAGTGCAAGATTATTAACTCATGAATCATCATCCCACCTAGTTGTACTACTGAGTGACCCATATCTAAAATACTAACTGTGATACACGTAGTCCCATCTTTGTAACCAGTTCCATACAGCGGACAGGATTTCGAAGATAATTTCCATGCACTGTCAAACTATTTGTTGCCCAGGAAGAATGAGCAAAAACGGGTGATAAAGACTGATCCAATGATGTTTTCTCTCCAAATCTACTTAAGACTGCCGATCGAGCAGTTCTTTTACCACTGTGCATGAATCTCCGTAGAAGTGGTATGGGTAATCCCCTACTTCGACAGTCCGCTGGTTATCTCCACTGACTGTCCCCCACTTCAATGCCGGAGTCAGCAGTGCGTCTCAGATTAGTATTATACGACCAAAGGTGTTGCAAGGTTCCATACTGGGATCTCTATTCTTTAGTTCAATTGTGACCAAAATCTTATGGCGAGTCAATCCCTCATTATTCTCCTATGATGGTAATATTAGAATCCGTCATTTAGTGAACTGTGTCGCAGAGTGAGTTATGTTCACAATGATCTGGACGTTTTATGTTGCCAGGCTACGGATACTTGGCCTTCGCTCAACAAGAGTAAATGTGAAATAATGCAACTCATTCATTTGGAACCAAAAACTCTGATGCCGTTGTATAACAGGCAGTTTCGTTGTGTGTAGTATACTGCGCCAGGAAGACTGCGGACAAGAATAGACTATCGGAATAGTGTATACGTGCGGTGTGAGAACTTCCACCAAGGCGAATGACAGTGTTGCTACCCAGTGTATGTGAGTGTATGTCTGCCGTTCAAATGAATGTACGTGCTTGTGGTTCAATTCTTGCTATGACCTGTACGGGAGTCTGCGCAATAAACGACTTCGCAGGCCAAGCGTCTTTTGCTGTCACAACAATAACACTCACCGTGAGCACACCCTGAGAGTGATTGTTTCATGTGATTTTAGAGTGTAACCCAACTGTGCACTGATGGCTAAGAGAGTGAATTCGGTGCTTGGGTTCGTCGCTAGGCTGTTTGAAGCATTATTTACATGTCGGAGAAGCCTCAATTTTGGCATATGGAGTCCCTCATCGACCTCATCATTCGTTACGGAATGTGCACTTATCTGTTCTAATTAATCTCTGGTGTATATCGGCTTAGCCAGTGACTTGCACAGATTACTCTTAAGATGGCTCAGTTGACCAATCCGAAATAACCTGTCCATATCACTCTCATCAGTACCAACATATTCAAATGTGCACACACATATTCAGAACGCCAAACCGAAATTCAGGTGGCTTAACTATCACAAACATTGTGTTGAAGTGAATGCAGTATCACGGCCCTCATCATCTGTAGGCCGCGAAGCGCTTTCAGTACGTTTACTACATTATGAGTGAGTACACTTTCCCTCACTTCCTTCGAAATTACCCACTTTTACAACTAACTGGTTTCCAAACTCTCCTTAAACCAAAAATGATTATCAGTATATCTTTAATTACTAGACTAGGCGTTCACAGAGTCGAGCAATTCCTAGGTCACAGTTACTCAAATGAATAATGATGTAGCATTCCGAATTCTACGTGGTCACTTGGACCATGTCTTGCCCTCGAGGTTAAGCACGTGCTAGCAGGGCCACGAACAGCACGCCTAGGGCCTACCATCGAAACTGTGCCGCAGTCAGCTTAACGTTGTTAACAATGCCTGAGGTGTATTGATCTCCGGACGTTTCGTTTGACTCTGGTGCAACTCCATAACGAACTATCGTACTTAGGCCCCAAAGGGTTTGAGTCGGCAAAAAAAGGTGTTGAAACTACCTGTTTTGGAATAAGCCATCATGATCGCAGTGCTAGGGTGCACGCGTCAATAATCAATCGAGATGGCGATAGCTGATCGAAACACTATTTTGAGATTCGTGCTGCAGGTAAATCTGAATTTCGTCGATGCATTAGGCCTCTTTCTTGCATTAACCACATAGAACATTATTCTGGCATATCATCCTGGAGTTTAATGGAGATTTTGAAATACTACTAGCTAAACTACTAGCTAAACTTTGTATCCACTTATGTTTTGACATACTACTAGCTAAACTACTAGCTAAACTTTGTATCCACTTATGTTTTTCCCACGGCATTTTGATTATGATGGATATTTCAACCAACCCCTTTTATAATGTGATACTAGATTCAAGTTGCCCTCTTGTTTGTTCTTTTCAATACTGCACACGATGCACAAAACTGAGGGTTTGAATTACAGTCCACGTCATGCGAGGGTTACATGTGTGTATGTGAACGCAACCATGTTCAGTCCCGACTGTTGTGGTGCATAGGTAAGCAGGCCTCAATCATCACTGGACTGCGAGTCTATTATCATCTTATCATGGGAGCTACATTGGGGTTTAGCAAAATGAATGGCATGACTGTTCCAGCGGTAACAAAGTTCCGCCTATTCTATCGTTTAACATCTAGTGTCCGGGTTCTTTCCCTCCAGTGGATCACGTTAGATTAGACAACCAATCACTTGCTCATTCATAAAACAAACATGAGCAATCCTACCACAACCCGAACTAATTTGAAAACCGAAGGAAAACATATTGTTAAAAGCGGTCAATGATTTTCACCTGTTCCAACAGTGTTTTGTTGTAAATGTTAAAAACGAGTGAATTTGTGGTACCTCAGTTCTCTTTCATCCAGACTAACACCTCGTATTCATCTCTTGAGACCTCTTGCCCACCGTACGGAAAGTAAGCGCATGGATGTCCGAAATGCAGCTGCAATGTATAATGATGAATGGTGTAGTGATGGGGTAAACACGACAAGATTTGTTGTTGCATGTGACAAAAACAGTAGCAACACAATCACTATATGCAAGGTTGTTTTATTACTGACACGTTGTGTGCACTGCAGACCTCGAGTTACCGAATAAGATGTCTAGACACAATCGATAACAAATTTGTCATAATTACAGAGTGAAAACAGGCTATAACGTAATTACACACAAGCTCCCTCGTCATAATCAATGCTGGTGGAGCTGGTGGTCGGACGTATAAGATCACTGTTGCATAACATGTACGGTAGAAGTTCCGAGTCCCCATTCAAACTGTCTCTGCCTTATGTATTCACACAAGGACGAAGCGAGTCATGGAGTGTTAGCTTGAAGGTGGACATTAGGAATATGCATTACGAACAACATTTCGGACCTTTGCGACCGCAGTCAATGCCAATCGCCAACCCGATGTGAGCTATGTCCATCCATACTATCTGAATGTAAGCAAGCTATAACTCAAGGTTGCGGGTTGTCTGTTTATCAGAACTGTCTAGGAGATGTTTTGCTGTCTCGGCATTGCTGTAATAAAGGATATAACCTGTTTCAAACTATACTGTGACTAGTATTGACGACTATGTGGTGAGATGAAAACAATGTGTACAGTTAGGTGTCGCTTCGTGAAGGATGACCATCGGTTGGACATAAAGCTGCGGTTCATAAACTTTTCCAGCCTCCCAATCCCTTAGCTGAATAAAACGCGATGATGTTGCCCTCCTGACTTCCTAAAGGCAATATTGCCTCCTGAGACAGCACACGGTGGATGACGACTAGATTGAGAACAACCATATAACAACATTGTTTAGTGTTATTCTTTGTAGAGCTGCACATGAGATCAGATGTAAATGAACGGATGAGCCTGTTATACTGATATAAAAATCATGCCAAAATTTCGATTATAAACTCTCCCATACCCCCGCACTCGGAGATCATGTGCTCTTCCTCTTTAAATCCCAACACCGTCCACCCTGAGTTACATTCGTCTATAACTTGGGCATTGTTTTTTAATAAGCCCAAGCGGTCATTTTGGTGACCCCATCATTCACTGTGCACTTTGATTATGCTCCCTGGAATTTGTTGCCACTTATGTTCGCGGGTTATTATATAAAAAGAAACATCTTTGTTTGTGCATTCCGGTCTGTGTGTTGATCGCGGAAACAGTGAATGGAACAGTTTTACAATGTCAAGAAAAATTCGGTGAAGCGGTTGGCATGCAGTCATATCAGTAACGTCCACGCCTATCGGGTAGACCTTGGAAACTCAATGGATTAGGCCGTGACCACTGAATTGGGCAGTGTTTCAGTATGAATAGATGTTAACTGTGAAACAGTTCTGTCTGCACAATAACCTGCCCGTTTCACATCTCCATTTTAACGAGTGACCCCTTAGAATTTCATCCTTCTCTAACGGGAGTAGACGTGTCAGTGGATGATCATGGATGTGGGGTACTTCGTAAGTAAAAATTAGGTCTCTGAGTTGTCTGTAATTAACTGAGGACTGATCTAATTTCACCAGTTTATCTGAGTGGGTGACATTACTAAGCTTCATAATTCTTCTAGTGGCCTCTCTCTGAGCACACACAATTCAGGTTTATTTAGGATAAGGTCAACAGGTCTGTATGTTCGTCTGAAGATTATGGAGGCACACATGGTGGATAGACCATCAGAGTGGAAGGTTACACAAATTACTCCCAAAGTGTTCAAGGTCATTCGTGCGTTTCTCAACCGAGGCTGCATGGTTTGCAAACAGGCCCAAACTGTCTGTTAACAGAGTCCCCAGGTCACATGTATATATTGATATGAATGATATTTTGTTACCAAGTTAATAATCGGCACAAATTTTAATGGTGAATGCGCACAAATTTGCGCCTGTCAATAGTGAACGATAAGCTATCTTTTGTGCACAATTGGGTTAGACAGTTCACATCGTCCCGTAGGGCTTACACCTGTTCCGGACACTTAAAACTTGAAGGCTTTGTGTCATCGACGTAGAGAAGTGTCCGTGATCAGACGGCGCTGGGTAGTTCAGGAACAAAGGGATTGAAAACCAGGGGTCTTACGGTGAAGACCTGCGGTACGCCGCCAATGTCCGGGAAGCAATCGAATACCTACCCACTCATCTGAAAGTTGAACCTATATTCAGCTGGATATTACTCAAGCCACCTGGATAAGTGAGTAACGAGGAGATACTTGTGGGGTTTCCGCAATAAGATGAAGTGATGAACCTTGTCGAACGCTTTGGAAAGCGACGATAACTCACGTCCGTAGCCAATCCTGCGTCGGTTACCCTCGTCCAAATGTCACCAGTAATCACAGGATTAGTGGTACTTGAGTATCACTTGGGGACGCCATACTGCTCCTTTGTGGTATTTTAGAGATCTGATAAATTGGTCCGAAGCGCTTCATCTAGCAAGCTTTCAATTATTCCATAGACCACTGGTAGCAGTGCTATTGGTCGATAGGATGCTGAGTCATCTCTGCACTCCCCTTTGAAGGCAAGTGTGGTTGTGAAGTGATTGCAGGCTTTCATCAGACGGTCATCTGACAAGCAGCAAATAAAAAGTATTGCTAACAGTTCTGAAAATTCGGCAGTGCAACCTTCCAAGACGACATGGGATAACAAGTATGGACTGCGTTATTTGTAAGCTGGTTGTTTCTCTCATTTAATTGTGACTTGTGACAGCGATATTTGGGGTAACTCAGTTAAGTTCCCACCTGTGTGTTCAAGAGTCGTTTGCAATTTGTAGTTGCGAACTCTTGCGTGCTGTTCATTCAGTAGTCGCCTTCACATCTATACTGGCTAATCCACCGGGGGTTTACAGTCGCGAAATGCGAACCCTACCCCATGTACGTGCTGGGGCCTCACTGTGGGAGGGCTTGGAACCCACCTTCAGCTTCATAGCAAAACCGCATTGGTAGCAAAATCGGCAGTCTCTCATAACGGCCGTGTGACAATTGAGCCACATTACGTATTCAACAAAAACCAGTTCCATCTCTTCCTGTTGGTGTCTGTTCCATGTGGTTGTTCGATATCGTGGGTCTCGTACTATGTCGGGACCACTATACTGGAACATACAACTTACTGGCTTCTGAGGTTATTCATCAATGATCATCTAATCTAGTCACGGTGATGAAGCCAGACCAATCGGCTTTGCTGAGCTGTCTTTATCCCTGTGAAACCCAAATCGTGATTGGTTTACAGACCCATCAGTTGGGGGAATATGTAGTCTAGCTCTGCATAACTAACCGAATTCAATTGTGCTAAGATCATTCTGACTGATCGGAGTTTCGGAATTCATGTTAACCTGATCGGTAAGACATGAAAACACACACAGGCTGGCGCTTAGCTGGTCACATTAGGGAAAGGATTAGTGAACACTTTTTCAACAGAAACAGTAAACTCGATTGCTAAAATAAACAACCAGTCGACCTATCGTTGAAATTTTTGAACTCACTGACCGATATCGAACAGAAATTTTGCAAAAGTTTTGGTGCTGTTTATATCAAATGGAGATGGAAGTGTTCGTTGAATTGGAGTTACTGTGTGTAAACAAACTGGCAAATCCGGTTGAAACGCCAGGTGTTGGCTGTCTCTTGTGCGGTCTGTCTCGGAGTTTCTCTGTACACCATTTTTCTGTTGATCGTAAATTTTGTTGAAGAACTGTTCTTGTACGGTCTTCAGCTGGGGTAATAACGAGCTCAAAGACTACTTCAACGCAGCTTTTCAATGAACTGAGAAATAAGAGGACATGGAAGTCTTAATGATTTCAGAAAACAGGACTGTCAACGAGACAAAGATTCCAGTTGCTTTCGATCAATTAACGCGGGACGTTACTAGATGTGATTGGGTTCACTTGCACCGGCAAACCTTCCAGACACGTGGTAATAATGAATTCACAAGACTCAGATTCAGACGTGTAAATGCATGTCCACATGTGGATGTACGCCCGGTTCCCCCGACTGCACAATTTGTAATCGTCTGGTTTTTCCATCAGGTATGAGCTGTACTCATCCGTAACTACACTCGAATCTGTCTCCTAGCTTACACCGTCTCTTCAGTCTTCACGTAACTTCTGTGGTAATACATTTCCTGACTTAGATCGTACTATTGAGCAGCATGTAATTTTTTCTTCCGGTACATAGGGATTTCACTTTTGGCCTACCATCTAGCTAATCAGGTTGGATCAGCTGTTCTATGTAAGCCGTCACTCACACATCCCGATCTTATTTCCTCCGGTTGAAACTATCCAAATTGTGTGTTTGTGGGAACATAGCTGCCGCAAGGGTGCGTCACTTGTGGCAGTTGAATCCGGACAGGGATGCCATCAAACCAAACTCACCTTACCAACGACGGGTTCATCTTCGATTCTGCCTCGTACGATGTACAACGGCGATCCATCATTAGAAATACCGGCCACGACCGCCTTCTTTGGCACGTTGCCATCAGATTCGTGTTTCCAGCGATAACTAGTAATATAGGGCAGATATTGTGAAAAAACCATCACGTAAGTAAGATGTTGTGAATACTGAGTGAGGCGAACACCGCACGAACAGTTAGATAGAAGCCAGATTAAGATGATGCTTCATGTCTGTTCAGGTAAATCTGAATCAGACAGTACGAATCGAAATGTAAGGGATGTTGTCAAATTCGTATATGTTGATGCACATGCATTACACTTTCAGTTACCATCGCGCTTTCGAGATTTCAGGGGTAAATCTATGTCAACTTCGGCAAACAAGTATAATGTCATATTGTTGTTTGTCATATGGTTTTCAGTAGTTTTTGAAATGAACGCAGCACAAAGCGGAGCCAACAAGATTGTACTAATTATACCAAGCTATTGATCAGCTGTACTCAGCACAGGCTACTTTAGCATTCACCTTGGTAATGACATGATCTAAGGTTACTTATGTAAGTGTTGCAAATCGTTTCAGGCCAGAGTCCATACAACACATTAGGCGGTCCCTAAAGTTCAACGAACAGTTTGAATAAGATTCACACAAGAGACCGTTTGTACCTTTAAGATGATCGGACGTTTGAGTTGCTTTGTTTTGACTCTGAATAGAACCGTGTGCTAATTTTCGAGTAGTGACGAAACTGGTAATGACTAACGGTTAGAAGCAAATAATTGCAACGAAAGCACGCAACTTACCAGTCGTGACAATGAACGGCCGTATTGCACAAAACTTCGTATTTATGCTTTTCGTGTTCCTGACCAGCATAGCAAACGTACGCACACCCGTTCGCGGCAACCACCTTGCCAGGCACTTTCTCACCATCATGATCTGCACGACAAACGTACACACCGGGTCCTGCCTCAATCGCGTGTTTGGGCACGTGACCATCCTTAGCGGGAACCCACGACAAGGTCATTTGAAATCCGTCGCCGTATCTGGCCATTGTGTTACTGGAAGATGAATTCAAATTTAAACAAGTCAACAAAGACGATCGGTATGTAAATAATGATCATCTGGCTGTAGTTCGTCATTGAACTATATATTTTGCTACTGCTCCCTAACCGATTCAGTTGCAAGTTGAAACATCAGTTGTGAGCCTCCTCTCTTCGTGCAAAGGGTGAGAACGTACTAAGTGTCGTAGCCACAACATTGACCACAGTTTAGTAGTGTACGTGACGTTTGACTGCATTTTGTGTTACTCTGCCCTCGTCGCACATAATCAGTAATCACACACTCTGAACCAGTCAACAAAAATTTTCTCAGGATTTATGGAGTATTTTGGAATTGTTATAAGATATGAAGCCATTTACGTGTTCCTCTACGCTCCTTCAGATGTTGCAATAATTAGAGGACTCATTTTCACCGAAACCAATGAACAGATTGAATGTGAAATCTTTTCGGAACGCTACACAAGCATCCACTAAGCCAACTGTCTTTAATGTCCTCTGACAAAATGGCCGGAGCAAGTCGCTGAAAATTGACAAATCCCTAGTTGTTGCAACATCTCAATACAATTGGCAGTGATTTTCAGATTAATACGTTAGACTAAATGTTTTCCGACCAAAATCACTGATGTTGCCATTAATTTACGAAAACATTTCAGATCGATTTAAGAATGCTTATCAGATTGTGTATCATTAAGCAAACCTACCGCTTGTTTGTGGGTTATCTTCATGATAATCGTTAATGCTTTGCATTGTGAATACAATATGTGAACGAGAGGAAAAGAATGAACTGGTCTTCCTTATTAATATACGTGTCTTATATGACAGTTAAAGACCCGACGGACTCACCTTCTGAAAACGGATAGAAACGCAACTAATTTGTCACCCAACGCACTCGCTTGCTTTTATACACGCATGTTTGCCTAACACTTCATTCACTCATGGGGTGGTGTTAGTACCAGTGTGCCTCTGGCAACTCCGGTGTAGTTGGCGTAACATGTATCCGGTTACTGAATCAATAATCACTAGTTTATCGATCCTGAAATGGCTGTAAAACAACTTAGTTGAGCACGATGTCGCGTCATATTCTCACTTACAACATGAAGGTGCAACAATAAACAAACGAATCACTGATCTGGTGACTCACTTCATGTAGGACCAAAATGGAGATTAATGTGGTCTGTTCCCAGCAGCACGTTTATCTCACGACAATGAACAGGGTTCATAGAAGGGTATGTAATGGGCTAACTTTTGATGGGAGTATAGCTGACAGGTATATCTTTTTATTCAAGCTCATTCATGTTTAAACACAACATTGGTAGTCAGATCAGCGTTCACGCCAGCCGATCTCAAAAGAAAGCGTTGGACTCAAGGTTCGCTTGTTGAGTTAGTACAAATCAGCAGCACATGTGCGCTTCCATATGAAGATTTAAACCTGGCACTAGTGCTAGTGAGACAAAAGTGTTCACGACTAGTACACTGTGTTCGTAATGGATACGTTCCAGTTATTGTGGCTGAACACCCAACCGCGATATTTTGTTTATGTAACTCGGACTACCATACCATCTTGACGAAATAAACAATATCTCTTTTTGTTTTAAGTTGAATATCACTCAAAAGTGATTGATTGATTGATTCGTATTCCCATGAGCTTTTCAGACACCTCCCTTCATGGCATGGTTATACACCAGGTTCTGATGACGTAACACTATTCTGAGTGATCTAAATGGGTCAGCCTGGTGACAAGTTTTCATGAGGTGTCTGGCAATCAATGACGCGGGGCTTCGAGCAACAGATTCACTGATTTGAGATAGTTGTGTCGTGAGTTGTTTTAACCAGTTCGAGGCGTACTCTGCCACTCTGTTCTGCCTGTGGAAATGTCAGCGCAACTGTAAGTGAACTGATAGACAACGTGAGAGACAAAATAGTCAGACAAACTGCGTTCAGGATTGTGATGGACGGGTCCTTTGGTAGTTTGAACCAAGCGTAGGTGGGCACGTACATACGTACGCGATAGGAGAGATTGCAATTTGTGCCAGATGTCATCTGTCAGATGATCATCTTTGAATGGCAAAAACAGAAAGTTGTCTTTCTTCCAGGCTGTGTGGATTGGCTCACCACATTTGTTTATCATTCTGTGAGTGTCTATAAACTTTTCAGGGTACCGTTTGCCACTAACGGTTGAAGCAACTCCCAGGGTTGTCGTGGTTGTACGGTTGTCCATACCCTGCCTATCTCTATTTGTCTGTTATATACAGCTTGCACGTTTTTAGGTTTGCGGCTGGTGAGGGCAAGCGAAATGTTAACATAATTCCTTGTTAAATGAACTTATGAGGTCGATTACGTTGCCACTGATTTATTCATAATCCTTCCAGAGAGGAGGAAGAACAAAGACCACCGAACTTCAGGTCAGTGTATATCTGAATGCCAGCACCGTGCGCCTCATGCACTCAACCACATATCGAGCCAGAGGGAGAACAGCACACATTGCTCTAAGCCCAAACAAGTTCAATTCATGTACGATAGATAGGACTGTCTACCCATGTAGCCCCCAACAGTCGTCTGGTCAGCCCAATTCATTTTTCCTGAATCAATTGAATTAAAATTCTTCTGGGTCAGACAAAATACATATATGCAGATGCTGATCCGCTATGTTACCTTTGGTTTCGGAGTAAATACTTTCTCAACTGGGGATCAAGGTCTTCTGTGTTCTTCTGAGGTTTTCCGGTATCGTTATATTCCATACAACGCGCTCGCGGCACGTGTCATTGTATGGTTGCGCGCTAGTATGTTCTGGTTTGGTTGACGAAGATGGGACTGAAATCTCATGGTCCGGGTTTATTACACCTGAGTGCATAGTGTTGTGAATCCAGAAGGCGGATGACACAGAGGTTGTTTCATTGGAGAAATCAATACACTACTTAAGCCTCTCAACGAGACTAAGAACAAAAACACTCATTTGCACACCGCACTCTTCTGAGGACGCTCCAGTCGCTTTGGACACCATGTCTCAGTTCCATCATGTGGCGACAGCCATTAACTGCCAGTCTGCCTTCCAACGATCCTTCCCATATCTCTCCCGTACTTATCCCGCGATCATTTCGATCCATGCAGCCACTGAATAATGGTGTGAGTAGTATGGTGCGACCGTCTATCCTCACTACAATAGGAAGCCGGTCATCACAATACTCGTCATTAATTTGTTGCACGCCCAGAACAGACTACCGTAACAGCTGTCCATTGTGTCCGTCGTAGCCAGGGCTGCACATGTTCGAATTCGGGACACTGCTTGTAATTCATGTGACGGAGTGTTCTCAAGTTCGCGCCTGGTTGCCATACTGAAAATCTAAGACTTATAACCCAATATTGCACAATAGATGGAATGATCACTTTTTGAGTACAACTAAGTGATCGAAATAACAGTCTGGTAAGAGAGAGTTGAACAAATCCACCAGGGGCTGTTATGTCTCAGTGGGTGAATTAGAGATCTTGAGTGATCAGTGTACGACTATCGTACAGCTTGAAGCTATAATGCATTCCACGTCAAAGCTGAAATGATGTGTCCTACGAAAATCAGTCGAAACCAAAAAAAATCCAAGGTACGTTCGAGTACTTTGTGAAGGTCATTAGCAAGCTACCGAAACTCTAGCATTCCAGCTTGTGATTGCCATGGTCTGACTGAAATCAGACTGGAGTACGACGGCAACATTTGTTTATGAATGAACCAGATGATAACTCGTGTTCTTGAGTTAAGCTCATTCAGACTCAGCGCTCGAGATGGTTACTATAATGCCTACAATGATCTTGAAGTTTTGACTCCCAAACAGATAGTACGGGTGACGTAACTGGAGAAAATGAGTACTAGGGTAACGATCTTTTACCCAACCATCAACATTGGGTCACTCTGTCGAAAAGGTTCCTCATAACATGAGGGTTGTATCGCGTTCACATCTGTTTTCAAGAGCTGCTACTCATCCCCTTTTGAGTGTTCCGGAAATTTTATGTCCGTCTCAGCGACTACCAGCAGTGAGATGGTG
>QNGE01000620.1:30793-41424 GCA_008508345.1 Paragonimus westermani
GCCTCATCGCCTCCTGGCAGTCGGCGGGGCTGTCGAACCCGGCGATCAGCGCCTCCTTCGCGGCGGCCCACTCCAGCTTCGCAGGGCCCCTTCGCGCCGCATCCAACACCGCCTTCGCCCTGCCCTTGAGCAGCATCCGCAGGGCCGCCAGTTTCGCCCAGTTCGCCTTCACTCCGACCGCTTCCGCCACGTCCTCGAAATCCTCCAGGAAACTCCGAACATCCCCATCTTCAAACGGCTGTGACCACGGGATCTTCATCCTTGTATCCTGGTCATGGCACCAATTGTTGTGAATCCAGAAGGCGGATGACACAGAGGTTGTTTCATTGGAGAAATCAATACACTACTTAAGCCTCTCAACGAGACTAAGAACAAAAACACTCATTTGCACACCGCACTCTTCTGAGGACGCTCCAGTCGCTTTGGACACCATGTCTCAGTTCCATCATGTGGCGACAGCCATTAACTGCCAGTCTGCCTTCCAACGATCCTTCCCATATCTCTCCCGTACTTATCCCGCGATCATTTCGATCCATGCAGCCACTGAATAATGGTGTGAGTAGTATGGTGCGACCGTCTATCCTCACTACAATAGGAAGCCGGTCATCACAATACTCGTCATTAATTTGTTGCACGCCCAGAACAGACTACCGTAACAGCTGTCCATTGTGTCCGTCGTAGCCAGGGCTGCATATGTTCGAATTCGGGACACTGCTTGTAATTCATGTGACGGAGTGTTCTCAAGTTCGCGCCTGGTTGCCACACTGAAAATCTAAGACTTATAACATAATATTGCACAATAGATGGAATGATCACTTTTTTGAGTACAACTAAGTGATCGAAATAACAGTCTGGTAAGAGAGAGTTGAACAAATCCACCAGGGGCTGTTATGTCTCAGTGGGTGAATTAGAGATCTTCAGTGATCAGTGTACGACTATCGTACAGCTTGAAGCTATAATGCATTCCACGTCAAAGCTGAAATGATGTGTCCTACGAAAATCAGTCGAAACCAAAAAAAATCCAAGGTACGTTCGAGTACTTTGTGAAGGTCATTAGCAAGCTACCGAAACTCTAGCATTCCAGCTTGTGATTGCCATGGTCTGACTGAAATCAGACTGGAGTACGACGGCAACATTTGTTTGTGAATGAACCAGATGATAACTCGTGTTCTTGAGTTAAGCTCATTCAGACTCAGCGCTCGAGATGGTTACTATAATGCCTACAATGATCTTGAAGTTTTGACTCCCAAACAGATAGTACGGGTGACGTAACTGGAGAAAATGAGTACTAGGGTAACGATCTTTTACCCAACCATCAACATTGGGTCACTCTGTCGAAAAGGTTCCTCATAACATGAGGGTTGTATCGCGTTCACATCTGTTTTCAAGAGCTGCTACTCATCCCCTTTTGAGTGTTCCGGAAATTTTATGTCCGTCTCAGCGACTACCAGCAGTGAGATGGTGACATGATGCTTACCGACCTTAACCAGCGTTTCGTGCTGCTAGATGACTACGGGAGTCAGCGTCTGATGCAGTGAATTCTTGAGTTGCACAAAATGTGCCTGTAGTGATTTGGTGATTTGTGTCTCTGTATCGATTGCCAGCTTTTGTAAGCTTTTAGAATCGTGTAAACTTCAATAGTGTAGGAGGTGGAATTACATTTACACAATTACACACCTCAGGTAAATTCGGATCGTTGTTCACCGCTGATGAGCACTGATCCCGTATGGTTGGTGTCAAATCTCTCATGACAGGTGTCGCACCCTATGCTGTGAACAACTTGGGGGAACAGCCGGCATAAACGAATAACCAACCTGCTGGTCAATGTTGATGGTTTATAAGCGATGAATATCAATAGGAAAATTGTAAAACACACTGTGTGTTCAAAGTGGACTCAAAAATGCTGTGAAAAAGCGGCTAGATGTAGAGTAATTACAACTGTAACTCTCAGCGAGTGTGAGATAGCCGAGTAGTACAAACCACCAATTCTTAGGATGTAAATAAAACAGTCAATAATGAAGCACTCATAAGACCTCTAAAATAAAATACCTACGAAAATCAAACCGAATTCATATCAACGGTATGAGTAAACCTTAAAATTCGGTGAATTATTGGCGGAACTAAGAGCCGAGGGCTTTTGAAAATACCGTATATTAATGCGTTGAACCACGGTGGGTGAAATATGGGTAAAGTCAGTACCGGTCTTGAAACCTTCTTTTTGTCGCAGTTCAAATGGCTGTATTGAAGTGGGAATCACATTTCAAATGGTTCACATCTGTAGTGACCTATTCAACCAAATGGCGAAAACGCCCGACGATATGACAGCATCAAAAAATCTGTGACTATAGAACACGGGTACGAAATTATGTGTATCAATGGAGCTAAAGACCTACTGATAAAACAGAACGACCTACTGACATTTCGAGGCCCGTTGAGTCGAAAAAGCTACCACATACAAATGGAAGACGAGGCCAGAGGGTTGATGCAGACAAGGTCCGATGAATAATTCCACAGGCGACGTAGAATGACAGAACGCTGAGTGTTGGTCGATCAGCAGACACGCGGAACTAATAGCTCTCACCATACGGTTAGTTTACTGGTCAAAAACTCATCCAAACTGAGGACAGTGTGGCTGTGCGTGGAAACTCCCATTTGTTGTTTTAACCAGCCAAATTCAAAAGGGATTATGCTTCTAAACAAATATGCAAATGTAATAAACAAAAGGGGTGTACAAAACTTTCACAAGAAGGGTTTACACAATATGCCTGTGAACACTACATATTTGAGGATAGTGAATCAAGAGACCGGTGGACACAAAACCAACTGAAAAACAGAGACATAGTCTGAATTACGAACGGAAATTTGGATTCAGATGAGCTTTGAGTTCAGGCAGAGAATTTATGAAGAGAGAGAGAGAGTAAGATCAGATCGTTACAAACCGTTACAACCCTAACAACCGTACAAAATTGAAACAGGGCGCGTGAATGCGCACAATGGTTCGTGCCGCGTAGTAAGAGCCCGACAAACGTCATGTTCACAATAATAGCAACGAACATTTTTCAATCGATCTATAACAAACAGGCTCAGGTCAGTGCGATCGATGCCTGTAATATAAGGGGATAAACATGCATGATAGTAGTACAGCGCAACCGATGTGCAAATCCATTAAGGGAAGAGGCATGAAGGAAGAGGGGAGAATTGTAGTTTACACAAATTCTACGCAAATGCCATTAAAACGGTAGTTCACATATACCACAAGATCTGATTTAAAAAGTTGCGTTGTTACATCAGTTCCTGATTTACAAGGTGAAATGTGAAATGTGTTCATTTGGGAAAAATAGGTTCGGAGAATGACACAAATCGAATGCCGGACGGTTTCACTATTGTTTGATGTAAATTTGTCAGAATAAGAGAGCACAGAAAGCTTTGGGATCTTACGGACAGATGGATGGACATCTGAACAGAAACTTCTCAGTGTTTCAACAAACGACCGAACGTTGCCGTTCTCACAAATCCAACAACTACCACGGTATTTTGAGCGTGAGGACACTACGGAATATTTTCCTGCATAATTGGTACTGGCGGAATTAGGAGTGAACATAGAATTACGTGATATATGGGGAAGTGTAAAATAACCATGTGGATTATGATGAATGGCGCAATATGTAATCGTTTGATAGCGCTTCTTGGGCGATGTTACCGCCTAATTCTTATGTTGATTTGCTCTACACAATCGACATAAGAAGTGGAAATGATGTCTTTGGACACAGGAGAGTTAGTAATTGGTTTACTGAGATGGTTTGAGGCACGGAAAGAAATAAGAAGGGTAACGTGAGATTGTAATACAATCGTGTGAGATATACAGGTGACGTATTTTCTGTCAGTTTTTCCCAACAGTTTTATATGTTGGTCACCACTCGATTAGGGCTGACCACCGTTAAGTTTGATTTGAAAGCGAACCAGGGTAATCGGATTGTTGCTATCAGACGTACATACATAGAAAACTATATCAGTACTGTAAATCTGTTTCCTGTGTGTGTACAAGTTTTAAATACAACTCATTGCATGTTTCGACATCTTGATCAATTCCTCTAATGGTGCACTTGATAGCTCGGGTCAGTTCGATGGGTGTGTGACGTGACGTCGCACACTACCGACCGTTTTCATTCAAATGTTACTAGGTCCGTTATCAGGTATGATGTTCTCGAGCGTGTAGAATTTGAACTGGACATAACATCAAATAAGTTTTGGAAAAAACTTCCGTCTCGTAAATATGACTAGCCTGACGACGAGTCAATCAGAAAACTGATCCCATTTGGCCAGATCACCAACTGCAGTTAAGAAGAACACCTGTAGATGGATGATTGGGTGAAAGTGCACTGGCCGTCTGCAACAGGGATGGCGAGGCTACAACGTCAACAAAAGCAAGCTGGTCACGTCATAAGAATGCTTTCTAGGATTAACGCTTGAACCAGTAGCTGTGTGATAAATGCGATCAAATCTGTGATGACCCACAGTGCCTGATCTGGATGGGGATGTTTGAGTTGTTGACGTTAATACGAATGCATCAAGCGCTATGTCAACCGGCAGTTGAATTTGGACCGTCGGCTACCCTGGTTCTGATCAACCCCACAGAACAAACAGTCGGCCATTCTCCGGTGCCGACTGGATTGTGGCGGACAGCTGGCCATAGAACTGGTCTTCTGTATTACCAGTGTGACACGTGGTTTGACCATAAACGCTAACGAATGTAAGTTTTTGATTAGAGAAATGTGGCACACTCATTTCGACCGAGTCGAAGGCCCATGAATATGAGTCGAGGGCTGATGCCGTGCGATTCATTTTTTTATCAAAGCATTAATGCGGCCAGCGACTGCGAAACAGATAACATGTTCCCAAGCACCGTCTGTCGATCAACCTATCCAGTCTAATGTGTACCAGCACACGCTTCTCGGAGCTTACCTTGGTCTGCAAGCCGCGTCTCACTCAAGGCTGCTACCTCGAGTCCATACCGGCTCAGTTCCATAGCTATCGGTGCGGTTCGCCTTTTTGGCCGACCTGTGGTGCTGCACCGATCCAGTAGCGTGCACACACTCTATGTCCCATCGGAAATTGTCTTGCGTCCCGGACCTGTCTCAGGTTGGTCGTTGTGTCACCGAGACTCGAGTGAGTATTGTCTACTTTAGGATTCGTGCTCGCGTGGCCATTAGGGGAGTGGATGGGGAGGGTCTGCCAGTAGCACATTTTTGCCTGTTAACCCTACCGCAAAAAGTGAATAGGGCGACCAGGTTTATCGTACGCGACGGCCGATGCAATATGGTATTTGGTTCGTGATGTACTTGCATAGATAATGTGGGCTTTGGATACTGCCAGGATGCCTAGACCTAGACAACAGAACGACTAGTGCCCTCAACCAAAGCCTTTCGTTCGAAAGCCTGTACCTGAAGGCAACGGGTGACATGCATATGAACACGCACAATCACAACCCTATCGACCACCAGCAACGGCTAGGCTACACACAGACACACTTAGATCGTGCAACTCTGAAGGGACAAGGACGAGGAGTGTTGAGTTTGGGCCTGTGTACATCAACCAATCCAATTTGATTGGGAAAAACGTGTCAAAACGTGCTTCCTTTCTCTTAACAGAAATGTGTCAATTATACACTAGCAAGTGGAGCATCTTTGAACGGCATGGAACAAGGGTATCCAGGTACTAGACAGACTGTGTCGAAAGTTCTCGAGCAAGTGAAATTCACAGAGAAATCCGAATGAATCAACGGAATAGAAAGGTGAATATGAGGTAGATACAAGGTTTCGAAAAATCCCATCGGATGACTGAGGTGTTGATTGATATCAACGGTACACTGTTTACAATTGTTCTCAGATTACGTATGCCGACATATTTTCGAATCAGCCCATTTCGATTTACTGCTTCTGACTCGTGTTTCATTCTAACTAGAACCCATCAACAGTAGGATAAGTTCAGTAGATGGAGGAATTCCTGATCAAAACAATATTATCAAACAATCGCAGTGAGAAAGTTACGTTATTGAAACGGTTAGCTTGCCTACCAATTCAATATAGGTTGTTGGCGCTTCAGTGCAAGTGTGTTGCTGAGTTCTCGGTATGAAAAACCAAGTGCACTCAAGTCAGGACAAGCTACAAACCTACAAGTTGCCATAGTATGCTCAATTGGAATACATTTCTATATACAGCAAAAAACAAGTTCAAAAGCCTTAGGCACCACCTAAGGTTGCACTGGTGTACGCAGCCTCCCAAATTTGTTTCCACAAAGAGGTTTTTAGATTTTAACGTGAAAGGCTTACCCGCAAATCATCCCGAAACTACAGGTTCCAGCAACCAATGTTGCGACTGTCGGTTTTCGGTTATCTGCCTATCCCTGCCTTCAGGATTCGTTCCATATTCCTTCCAGTTCATTGAACAAACCGTCACTCCACTAACCGTCCGAATATCTCTTGGTTCGCATTCCATTGAAGAATTACGTGAGTCGGTCGTCTCTAAACGTCTACGAGACTAAGTGTTGCTCTCAGATGGGATGACTCAGAAGGAAGTGTTCCACTACGGAACAACTACTCTTCAGAAGTTCGATCCATCTGTGTTCAACCTCAGTCTGCTCTGCATTAGATTGTTGGACCACTCTGTACACCTTCACAAAACCCGGCGTCCCGGTTGCCGTCTACTGCTACATGTCACTCAGTCAATATTAGCTACCTAATCTAGTGAATTGTGAAAGTGCTTACAACACGTTCCGAGTGTGTACAGAAACTTGCAGTTGGTATTAACATACGCTCTTACAGTCTACTGAGATGTGTATTATAGTAGAGAATGTACAATTTTGCACACTTGCAGCTGGGGGCAGAAAAATGAAGTGGTACTTCGGAGTTGTGATTCCAGAACAGTGCAGCGTACCCAGAGAGTGGGGGTACCAGTAGAAAACGCTTTGGAAATCTGACCAGTCCAGATTGGACACACTAGGAGAAAGTGGCACAGAGGAAGCATGTACAGTGTCAGATCGATTAACTATACGCCTGATCCCTGTTGGCTCACTGGTATAGTGTTATTTTGTACATCAACAATATGGTCCCAGTATAAGGTGCCCGATGAGATCTTACTTCCGTCTAAAACATCCTTCAACTTACAAACGAGTCAGACGGAAAAGGTGAAATAACTTTTTGACCGTCGGCATAATAAGAAGATAAGATGGTTCTATCCAACCAACGGTAGAGAGAGAACAGACTTGGAGCGGTCAGCCCATTCACCTTGACTGTTTCATCTCATTCATTCGAAAGCGAAACTTTGTGCGATGTCTGACGAGAAGGGTGTTCCACACTTGTGGAACTGACACTTTGCACGTTGAGTTACATTTTTCTCGAGAAAAGTGTCTGACAACGATGAACTATACACGAAAAATTTCGACCTAACAATTACTATCGATTACAAACGAAGGATACCCGGTTAAGGTCTGATGCACATAACTGGATAATGCATAACCATAGAAACGCTAGAAAGTGGACAATCATGGGGGACTCAAGTAAAGTGTAAAATGATGCCCAGGATGGTGAAAGCACTGATAACGCTCAGCCAGAAGTACCCGATGTAGGTATCAGGAATGGTGAGGGAGGTGGCATCGCGCTGATGCGGTGTAGAGCTGTGTGGGTTGTGGCGTGGTTCACATCCGTTGTTTTGGCGTGTTACTGAAGTGCATTGCTTGCATTGCTTCGCGCATTTTGTGGGCTAAACACTCTTCTTCCCTTCTGTTGTCTTAGGTAGGCGAAGAGAGATGGGCGACGCGAGGGACAAATGAGAACAGCGAGTAGCCTCATTGGTTGTTCGTGATCAATTAGAACGAGGTGCGGTCAAACTGCTTGCTACTTTCACCACATGTCATTCATCGTAGACTTATCTGATGAAATTTTAGCGATTTTTGGAACTCACCAGACACTAGGATTGTTTGATTCTTTAAAGGCCACTGCCCAAGAAATGAAACCCTTTCAAAGTCAAACTGAAGCATGTTACAATACTCGATCAAGTGAGGTCAAGCATAGAGAACTCAAGACTTCGTATGCATATTTGCGTTCCCAAAAGGCAACCTTTGCGCCGGAAGCAAGACTTAAGACAGAAGTGTTCCGGACAGAAGGAATGTGCATCCGTCATCAAACTTGGACGTTTAGATGAAAGTCCGACTGAAATGTCGGAGGACCGTGTTGCTGCATAAACATCTAGTGGATCCAGTCACGGAAGGGCTCAAACCAAGCCAACGTCGTCTGACCAATGATGAACAGGTTTTCTGCGGACTATCTACTTCCTTGCCGCCACGCCTGCACGGTCTCTCACAGTTTAGACGGCGAATTCCGTTATTAGGGTTATCCAACGTTTAAGCATGAACCTTACAGCCGTTTTCCCACTTGACCCCAGGTGGACATGACAATTCAACATAGTAATGTCCGTTTCTTGCGCAGACCACAAGCAGTCGCACCAAAGCTGTTTACAACAATTTAAGCGAAGCTACTTTGATCAACGTGTCAATGCGCTTCGTCCCTCAGTGGGGACTAAGAGCTCAAGTGCAATTCATGCAAGAAACGCACCAATTACTGGAAAATAATGGAAATGCACCGGCGCCACTATCTTCTCATCCATGATGACAATATATACATACAATAACTTTTGTACGGCCCATGTGCATGCACACATACAATCGCTCACTCACATGAATCTTCCTGTTTTACAGCTGCCGGTTTGAAAAGTTCACGTGCGCACTCTGGTTAGCCTGCCCGAACATGCTTTGTCCTTCTCTCATTGGCTTGTTACTGATTCACCGTTCCGTTCGCTGTTCATTGTTAAATGTAATTCAGTTTTCATGCTGGCACAAAGTTCCTCCTGCAACACTTCAATGCGTAGTGTGGAGATAAATTTACCTATCACACTCACTCGCGATCCTTCAAATCTAGCTAGTTATACCGTTTACTGTGCTCGTTAGGTCTGTTGGGTCCACACATCAACGCACCACACGATTACAGACTATCGAGAATTCACACACCATACGGATTTTAGTTCGGTGGTTAAGCTTATCTAGCGGCCGATTATGGTCGCAGAGAAGGTGAGAAACACAAGGCTATGATAACCACGTTAGAAAACAGGACGATAAGGTGACACAATACGACGCCCTTTCTAAGACTTGTTTGTCTTAACCCTTGGAAAAAATCTCAACAGGAATAACTAAAGAAGTCACAATTAGGAAATCAGCATGCCGTATATCTCCAAATTAGCTGGAAACAAGGAAAACAACCGACTTTAGTCTGTTCAGGGTGAAAACCTGCTTAAACCCGAGAGAAAAACAAAAACGTGTAACACCTACCAGGAGTGACATTCTTGAAATGCCTATTTGTTTTTGGGAAGGGCTGTCTCGTTCGCGTCAAACAACTGATTCTGCTAATAACGCAGACAACATGAATCGAGCAAACTGCTGAACAAGACGCTGTTCAGAAAAACACTAGCATTGTGGAATGGCGCCGAGTTTGAATCAGCACCGCCAGTAACAGGAGGACGGGTAAAAACATACGTACAAAACGGGTATGCAGTTAACTGTTGAATATCGCCATGATCATCGGAGAAATTACATTTGCTTGGTTCGCTATATTAGCACAATGCGGAGGGCATACCGATGATGGAACAGTGTACCACATCCAAATGAATTAAATGAATCGGCCAGTAGTACATCACGGGCGACTTCTGGTCGTGAGGGTCACTGATGAGCAGTGATTGCTACCGTGACTGTTCGTAGACTAGACATGTCTCGCATGCTGTGCGATTGTTCAGCCTTCCAGTAGACTTCCGTTGTGATGCTCAACTGGCATTTACCCAACAGTAAACATGATAAGTGACGGTAAGTACATTTTTGTGCATGGCCTGAGGTTGTGACCCACATAGCCAGTCTGAGCACTGTGCGAACCTTACTGGCTAGCTGAGCTGTAGTCTACTTACTCCGGGGTTCCTTTGGTGCAGGTCAGGAAAACAGAGTGAAGGCAATGGCAATTACACTTGGCTCAATTTCATTGGACCGCTTCATTGCAGGGTATGAGAAGTCAAAAGTGTGAATTCAGCCGACGAAACCTCACATCTACGATCTTAATCACCCGTATGTTTGTAATCACGCGTTTGTTGGCTAGCCAGTATGAAGATCACAAGGTGAAATCTCGTGTGTGTGTGTGTATATGCGTTTGTGTATGCGTGTGTGCATCAATTTTTGTGTGATGTTTTGTAATGTGTTGCCGTGTTGTTGTCTATTGTTTGTACGTGTTCCTTTTTGTTGTTTGTATTTCAGGCCTCATTGCGTCCGCGTATGTTTCGTGTGTTGGTTGGTCGGTGTGTGTGTGTAACGCTGCGCGTTACAATGGGGGTGAGTTTTTGAGTTCTGTTTGTTTTGTGCGTGCGCGTTGTAGGCTGTGTGTGCGTTTATCCGTCTGGCTGACTTTGTGCACGTGTATGTGTGTGGGTGTGTTTGTGATTGTGCGTTTGGTTTTCGGTGGATGTTGTGTTAGTTCATGTTGTGTTGTGTGTTGCGATTTTGTTTGTGTGGTTTCGTTGTTGTTGTTGTTGTTGTTGTTGTTG
>QNGE01000620.1:41631-61785 GCA_008508345.1 Paragonimus westermani
CAGCATTGGCCGGCTGGACAGAAAGGCCCCACTGGCACACCTCCCGGTCTTATTCCTTCGGGTTTACACTGGATATGTGGTGTGTTGGTGGAACTGCAATTGGTGCAGCGCAAGCCAGTTGCAGTGATATATAAGCGCAGGCGTCCTTTGACTTCGGTCACTGTGACAGGCTAATCCGAATCGGATGCCGCCAACCGGTGTGTTGACAATCCACACGATTTTATGTATGATTGAAATCTTGTGAGGGTGATATTGATCCGACAAGATCTATGTGAATATGGCTAGATCGGGCATCAGGAATGGTGAATATACCGAATTCTGTCAGTAGGAAATGTGTTTTGCAATAGTGTCACGGAATCCAGCTAAATTGGTGAGATTTCACAGAATGACTTGCTGACCATGACAGATGCCAGTTTGTGCCAAATGAGCCCAAATGAAATACAGTAGAAAAGCACCTTGTGAGTTGTTCGACCTGGAACTATGTGTTTCCACTGATTTTTCACATTATCCAATTACCATTAATGTTTTTATAGACACATACTATTCCACTTACGACTGATCAGGATGGTAGCCTTGGTTTTGCCAGTACTGAATAGTCTGCTGTTATTACGACACAAGATGGTAGTGGAACAAACACTTGTTGAACTCGATCGGCCACATGTCCAGTAAAGTTTATCAAGTTATCTAAAGAGAAGTTATTGAGAAACAACGTCAAACACACAAGGCTGACAAGTTTGGACATTAGAGCTACACGAGAATAACTAAACAAGTGTGTGTAAACCCAACATCGTTTCCAAAGAAAAACCCATCGTAACAATAAGATCTGAACTCTTCCATCTCTGCACAGACTTTTCTCTGTCACTCATTATTGGTGTTGGATCTGTTGAAGTACGTCTGTTACGTTTGTCGTCTTATGTTTAGTATGATGTGGAGAGATGAATTCATTAGGGCACGTTTGGTTTGTTTGTAGAAAACCAACCCTAAATACGCCTTTATTTGTATGTGTTGTTTGCAGTAAGCAGTCATGATGAATTTTGCATCATAACTGCTTGACTGTTACAACTTCCTTTTTTGGTAATGCTATACACGCTTTCGCCCTCATGTGTACCCGATTGATTTAATGAGTTAATTTCCAGTGGTCTGGTGGTTATTTGCTGGTTCGTATTTGGTTACTCCATTTTGAACGCTTTCTGCTGGGTAACTTATGTATCCGACTATTTCACATTCAAGGTGACAGAGTACCTCTAATGTAATTTTATGAAATAGTACCGTATAAAGTGCAATCTTCTCGATCGCCTTTTCTGACATTTCCGGACTTGGAAGATGGTCCCATTGACCCAACCGTCTGAGTAAGCATTACTCGAATTGTCAAGTACGCGTTACTGAGTGAACTACACAGAAGCGATTCAACAATGAATGTATTTTCTGATGATGGTTATAAGCACGTGCACAATCTTTCATTAGCGCAAATCACAAAGACGCAGTTGGATGTCCTCCCTCTCGGTCCAAAATTTGAAATGTTACCCGAAAGCAATGACAAACTATATACACAAAGTAAATTAGACTATCTGCATGCTCCACAAACCGATGTGTCACCTAAGTGGTCTGATAAAACGGACTGGTTCTGTAGTGGATATTTATGGCCAATTTTATCGGCACCCATTAACCTACACTGCTGTCTTAAAGAGAAACACTATTGGGCCACAAAAATTCAGAGAAGAACGCAGTGATTAGTGTTTCTAAAGCTTAATAAAGGCTATGGTTTTGTCATCCTGACTAAGGACGATTATATGACCAAAACGAACATGATGTTAGGAGACCACAGAAAGCTTACGGTGGATAAAATGACTGTAAGTAACATCGTTGGAAGACCAGTTAGCGAGGCAACTCCACATACTACTATGGCACGATCGTACTCCTGAAAACTAATGTGGGCGCATGAAACTAATTAACGCAAACACTAGAAATGAGGGATGTCCCAAAATATACAAGAATGAAGCGCTAACGAGAGCATTTTTGTGTATAAGTAACCCAGTTCATCATAATTTGCTAGTTGGCTACTTGACTTTCCAAAGACCATCCGAAAAATGTTGAGAATAAATGCCAGGTTGATGAGGTAGAATAAAGAATGTAAACGGTGAGAGCGAATTTTCTCGCTTAACGGACAAAGAAATTGGTCAATACCATGCAGGGGAGTTTTATTAGGTAAACAATGGTAGTTTTAGAAATGAAGGAAACAGATATTTTTTCCATACAGTTATGTTAAAAAAGATTTTGGCATGATTGTTCACTGTATGCGGCAAGAAGCAAAATAACGGCAAATTTAGATTCAAATTTTTACAATCAAGCCACCACGTTCCACAACAAACTCAACGTTCTGCACTGTGCCAAACACAGATCGATAAGCATACCATACAAACTTAAACAAATCTAACATAATGCGATAGAAAAATCCAGTGAACCAGTTCAGATCTCTCAGAATTAAAAATAATTTTCCATCAACTGATACACAAATCGACACCTGTGCCACCTCCTACGTGTACGGCCGCCAAGTTGCGTCGGGCACAAGTCACGAAAGTGATATTTCCACACACTCGTCAATGCAATTTGTCCAACTCGTCTACCAGGTCACTTGCAGTTGCACTGACGCTTACGTGGGCAGAACTATGACAGCGGGTGGCAGAGCACGTCTCGAAGTGGTTGAAACAACTGATGATGCACCCATCTCAATCTGGTGGAGCGGTTTTTTGAAATCCCACATTGCCAATTGCAGGACACTTCAAAACGAAGAATACATCAAGACAACTGCCGTTAATCATCGCCATTCTTCTTTCTGTACTTGAAAAGAACTGGTTGTGACTTTGACCTTACTTTAATGAAGAATGGACGTATTTTTGTAGAAGGCCGTTGCAGGTCTGTTTGGCAATTGGAATTTTGTGTACATCACTCACCCACAATAAAGACCAACAGAGGTGCACCAGTGTTTTCTATTAAGCGTAACTTCTGTACTACCGGTTACTATAGCACTTGACTTATGTTCCGTCGGCTCCTTGTCCACTTCATTAAAATTTTCAGTGAGCCAAGGTCATTGTAGTAATCGAACTCGTGGTACTAATAGCAGGTAATGAACTAGCTGGAGCCCAATGTTAGCTTTGATGAAGCGGACGTAGGAGACCCGACTGATGAAGATATAGCTAAGAGCTCTTTGATATACAGATTGGGAATAACACAACGTTTCGAGCAAGTTGTGTTATTCCCAATCTGTATATCAATAACATGTTAAACACGACGCCCAAACTATTCAACTTCATTCGTACTACATTTGGTGCGGATATCTTACAACTAAGAGCTCTTTGTTTCGGGTTACAGGTGGCTAGATGATTGGATAAGGAATGTGAGACAGACATGCCAATCACCCCACGTTCACCTGGTGTTTGGGTCGCGGAGGCCTCGTTCGTGTTACAGTTGTCGGACCAATGGCAGGAAAGTAGTCGAAATGCCCTTAATTGTCTGTGGTCGCACATTCCAGCCTACGAACACATGGCCGCGACGTTTGCGAATTGCTAGCCCGCAGCTTGCGATCTACAGCAAGTATTTCAGATGTTTATATGTACTATATATATATAATACATATAAACAGCTGAAATGCTTGCTGTAGATCGCAAACATTTCCAATACATGACCGGTTCTTTCAACTTGCCGTTAGCAACCGTTATGACATATGAACATCACAATCATCCATCCACTTGTCTGGTCGTTATGATCCACGGACCACCGATAGTCTTGTTGGTCGATGAGGGTCTATCAAGTAACACCGTATGCAAGTTCACCTCTGCACAATTCCCGCAGATCCTACACGTGGACGACTCACGGTATCTTGAGACTGACCTCCATGTCATTAAGGTTCATACTCAGTTTACGTCCTCTACAGTCGAAATCTATGATGCACCTAGGAAGTCTCATTTGCTCAATATTATCGTTATGTTAGGATTGTGGAATGCCTAACAGAAACTCTACAGGTTAACTTATGTTCTAACCAGTAAAAACACCTGAGTAGCAATTTACGAATCAACGTTTCACCCGATCGTAGTGATTGCAGAATTATTATGTTTGAATTAACAAATGAGGTACATATATCCTTTCCCATTTGTAACTTTGAGAGGGAGTTTGATTGATAACCAGTTGTTTGAGTGTTCACTTCAATTTTACGCCGTTACCCCACAATCAACACTGTCAATTCATCTGATGTAGGGAAAGAATGGATGTTGTGGCTCGCCGACAGAATATGCTGGTTCATACAAGATAGAGTGATGCGATTGATGAAAATCGGATTCTCCTCCTCGTAATAGTCAACACGGGAAATGTTGGTCAGGAAAATAACATGGCTGACCCCGTTAATTGCTCCCAAGACAAACCGAGAGACGGATGCAAAAGCAACTTGGTTCCGCCCCAACAGCGTGCGTCACAAGGAGGGAATTGCAAGGTAGTCATATGGAGTATAACAACCTGCAAACGTCCTAGAAGCAAAAATTCGAAGAACAGTTACGAAAACTAATACCTAAGTCACTAAGCCAACTGTGAGCACAGCGGAATGAGAGTTGAACAGTTAAACAATAGCGAAGGCTACCTGTAGACTGGTCACGATATTTCCGCTTATTCATAGTGGATAAAATCGTTTTCTCGAGGGTGGAGGCGGTTTTGGACGGAAAAAAAGGATTCCTTTAAAACTGAACAAAAGCGGGTAATAAAGACAGGCCCAGTAAGATCGTCACCTTAGCTCTACCTAAAGCTATTGTCCATGCACGCCAGAGCCGCCTGTGTGCCCCACACTCGTGTCAAGAATCAAACTGTCTTCTGATTGGTCACGCCTTCAACGACCAACCGCTCACTCAAAAATGACTATCGCCTGTAATTGTGACAGTGTAGTGTGTACGTCTACTGAGACCCGTGTTCTCTCTCCCGTTGTTAGTGCTCGTGAAGCTTACTGCTGATTGAACCCGAATAGAGATACAACAGCTATTGGTCTAGCCGATCATCCAACATTGTGCATGAAACTCTAGAAATAGTGTGGGTAATCCCCTACTTCGACGGTCCGCTGGTTATCTCTACTGCTTACCCCAATTCATGGTCACGACCAACAGTGCATGTCAGATCAATATTGTACGATCAGCTGTGTGCCGCCGGGTTCCGTACTAGTGTACACAGGATGAACTACCAAGCTATAGTACTTGTGAGTAGGAATGTGGAGGTACCTTTATTGAAATACCCGGCGGAAAACACGAGAACGAACATTGGGGTATATGTTAGCAAGAAGTGGTGATTCCCTGGTATGAACTTGTTCTTCACAATCGTAATTTTTAGAGATGATTGTTGTGTGCAAATGAGTGATTGTGTTTAAAATGTTGGAATATATACTGCCTGTATCGAGTTTCCGAACGAACAGTTTTTGTCCAATCCGCGTTCTTGGCTCAAATCACTTATTGCCGTGACCGCGATTGAAGATTAAGATTCCGTGGTCGCAGACGTTCGTCGGTGGAACATCCAAGGTTTTCCGGATGTGTCTGGCGAGTTTCCATACTAGTGTAGTGAGGATAGACGGTCGCACTATACTACTTACACTACCACCATTCACTAGCGAGGTGACAGCATGAATCGAAATGATCGCGGGACAAATACGGGTGAGATACGGGAGGGATCATTGGAGGGAAGCATCATGCGGAATGGCTTTCGCCACATGAGGGAACTGAGACTTGGTGTCCAAAGCGACCGGAACATCCTCAGATCAGTGTGGTGTGCAAATGGGTGTTTTTGTTCTTAGTCCAATTGAGACGCACAACTCGTGTACTGGTTTCCTCGAATAAACAACCTTTGTGCCATCCGCCTTCTCGGTTCACAACATTAGGACATCTGTTCTTTAGTTTAGTCGTGGTCCAAATTTCACAGCGTGTCAGTTCCCCACTACTAGTATGTGCTAGTTACACTTGAATTACGCGTTTGAAGAATGGTGTGAAGATGTGAAGATTTCATATCTTGGACAGGAGACAATCAGCATCTATCCAACAGGAATAAACGTAGAGTACCGCACATCCATCGTTTCTTGAAAATAAAAGATCATCGTGAACACGGTCTATGAACGACTGTTCCAAAATAAACCTGATCTGTAACCCAAATAGACATCAGTGGCTAAGGAAATCAGGTTTTCAGATTATTCACTGAGCTGGTTGCATCATTGCGCTCAAGCTGTTGTTCGCTGGCATGTCCTCAACTTGGCTGCAATTGACAATACTGTGAATTAGGACCCCAGAGGAGGTTGCAACATTTAGTTTGCTATCTTATCTTGAGAGGAGGTGTGAACTGAAACGGCTGTCAGTGTACCAATGACGTGGTAGAACAGACTTGATCATAGCTTATCATGCTCTCCAAAACGCTTAACACCCGGCACAGGATGTACTTTTATCCATTACAAATCAGCCTGTTACCGGATGTCCCGTTTGTTGCGAACCCTGTTTAATATGTTTCCTTGAAAATTTGACGCCGGATCATCCCCACGATTACTATCTCTTAGTAATACTATTCTAACATAAAATCTCAATCCAACCCCCCCTCATCATATCATTTTGTTGCTTGTTCAGTAGGGCACTGCTCAATCAACCATATACACAGCATGAACACAACAATAAGCGTCATTACATGAGTGCTCAACTAACCGGCTTGTAGGTTGTATTTGTGAGATCGAAAATTACTTCGAGTATGTAGATGAGCCACTTTTGGTGAATCGCCTGATACACACCCTTCATGTTTTTTTACATATTCGACCTAGCAACGCTACTAGTGAGATCGATTTGCACGTGATGTGTGTTCTCTGAGAGTGACATTTGACAAGATGTGTTGCTCTTATAGAAGTTCGATCCAGAGCATTTTACTGAAGCTCGCATCGATGAATAAGGAAGTGGTGCAAACGGAGAGGTGGCGACGCTGCAGATGAGCGTCATTATCGCGATGTGACTATAGTGCTTTATGGACAGATCATTGATAGGCGGGCATTAAGAAACTGTCATTGTTGCGAGAAAACAACAGTACATAGAAAACCGTACTACATTAGAGAAGTGGTTGAGAAGTTGGATATAATTAGTATAACGATGAATTAACTTCAGTTGCACAACATAAGGAATTTGTTGGTCGATACAGGTGATATTGTCCCACTTAGACAAATACGCAGTTTAACATTGTGGTTTGGGATGCCGAATGGAAGAACCAGATGACAGATGGACTTGCGAATAACTGTCGGAGAAGCCACCAATCCCCCCCACAAATGTCGCTTTATTTACCTCACAAAAGGCCTAACTCAGTACGCAGATATGTGATTCTCCGCCTTCTAAGAGCGTTCTCCACATTCTTGACATCGCGTCTACACACTAGTTTTTTGACCGGGACCTCACCGCATTGTACAGACTGTTGTCTGGTCCATTTTTTGACCTTGCTTTTTATTAGTCACAAACCCCATAACGAGATTGTGATCATGTTGTCATCGAACTGAGCGTGGGTGGTTGGGTTATCCGGGAAACTCCGAGTTGTTCATCACTGTTATCCATTGTTCTGTTGTTTATTATGATCAACTTACCCGCTCATATACCGTAGATCCAATTTTAACACTAACAAATAAATACGACGGGCCAGTTGCAGCCTCACTCTGGACACGCGTAACTTCAGAATGGCGCGAAGAAGTGCACAGGGCCGTTAGACGGGCGATGTCACAAATTCCTGCACATGTAGCGCATAAGGTACGGGTAGTAATTTGAGGGAAACCAGCAGATGGTCTGGTATAAAAGAAAATCACCTGGCGTTCATTATTGACGGGGGCGAGGCACGCTGGATTCTCGCAAGCTGCGGGCTGCTTATCAGTCTATTTCCAACAGCTGCTGCTGTAGAGAAGTGCTATCTAGCCGTCACTGTCTTCACGAGCATCTCCGAGGATGTCGAGCAATCGTTCTAGATGACTTCAATCCCCCACATGTATGCTTCACCGTTGGGCTAACCCCCATAATTCCGGCCGCTAGGTTGTACAATCTGGTGTAAGAGGTTGGACTCACCGATCACTTCAATCAATACACAAGATGGACAGAAGGCCATCCCAACTGGATATGATGTTAACTGCTGAACCCTTCACGCTGAATATCACTGAAGTTAGCAAGCCAATGGAAGTCATGGGTCGTGGCACAGTCACTTTCCTTCCGATATGTAACAACATCATAATCTACCAACCAATGTTGACCTCACGCCTCACAGCCAAGCGTTTAACGAAAAAAAAGCAGGTGTTGCGAAACGCGCTTCCTTCAAAATTGGACGGTGACTCACACCTGATACACAAATGCTGTCGTAATCGGTGTACAGCAAACGTAATCACCCACAGTAGCGCTCATTATCATCAAAATCCATTGCTCTTCGTCTTGTAAGGTGTTCCGTGCACTTGGCTTCACTGACCATGTCGAAAGCTGTTGTATATTTTCTCACTTGACTTTCAAAATGTTTCGTTTTTAAGTCTGAGACAGCGGAGGTATTACCTGCCCAATATACACCTGTCTCCAACACCGCTACTGAGACAGAATCATACACCCACGATTCTCAATCCTACTCGTTCATGTCGTTTTTTCACCCCGGCTAATTTATGCGCCCAGCCACTGCTGGTAGGCACTGGTAAGTCAGAGAACTTTGATGAGACACCTCCACTTGTGTTTCCACGTTAGCACGTGGAACTGGTTGCTCATTCGTTTCAACACTCATGTATAACTAGTAGCATTCCAGCTTTTTCAAATTATGTTGTCATCTCTTCCATTTACAAGGGCGGGAATAGAACAACCGCCAGCAAATTCAGACCGATTGTTTCACTGTCAAGCGTATCAAAAGTAATGGGAAGCTTAGTGGACCACTTCGAAATGGTTCACTTAAGTGCCAACTCACTGTTTGCACCGGAGTAGTACGGCCTCAAAAATGGTCGCTTGTACACAGCTAGCTCGCAGGCTACTGCTGACTCAGGGACAAAAGCTGCCGAGAAACGTCTCCTAGTAAAGGATGTATTCAAAGACTTCACGAAACATTTTGGTAAAATTGATCACAGTGTTGTGCTGGTTAGATTGGACAATTTAGAATTATGCGATAAGATTTCTTTATGGATAAAACATTGTCGCATATGCACAGTCATTTGTGGATCATCTGGACTATTCAACACAATAACTTGCCTGTCGCAAGGGTCCATGTTGGGTGCGTTGTGACTGGTAGCCTAATTCAACGATCTTCCAGCAGTAATTGGCACATCTTACGTTGTATGCGCAAATGATACAAGACTTTGGCTGGTTTTAGAAAACTCCGGGGATGCAGAAGAATTTCAAACAGACCTTGATGTTCCACACCTATCTTCCATCCAAATTAGAATGGCTTTTGACATGTTCAAGTCGTCACACAGTCGTCATTACAGTATCACAACATAAGACGTCGTTGGCGCTACTTTGGCCACTGTCACCAAGAAGGCGATCTATACACACCATAGTCATATTGGAACTCTGTTGGTTTTATGTTGCCGTTAAAGAAAGCTAGTGCCGCGTCTAGCAATGTCCAATAGGTCTGTTGAAAGCTTATCAGTTGAAACCTTCTTGCTCATCTACAATACACTGCTGGCAACCAACATTTAGATAAGTGCATTTAACTGAAAAAATGGCGTAACCACTCTAGAGACTATCCAGAGAAGAGCTACCGTAAGGTTTCAAGACTTGTTTGTCTTGTAATGTGAGGACCGTGTTAGAGGAACCCATTTTTTCCCGTCCAAAACCGTCTTCTTCCTCAATAAAACGATCCTACCCAATCACAATAGGCGGAAATGTCGTGACCATTCGAGAGGTGACCCCCACTAATTTTTTTACCTGTCTGGACTTTATTCCGCTGCGTTCATTGGTGGCTTAGTGACCTTAACTACTTTTTTTGATGTCTGTCCTTAGATTTTCTGATTCGAGAGTGTTGGTTGGTCACTATGCACCCTATAAATACCGTGCAATTTTTCTCCTTGTCGCGCACTTTTTCGGAGCTGAACAAGTTGCTTTTTTGCACCCGTCTTTTGGTTTGTCTTGGGCGCAATTAACGGGGACCGCCTAGTATTTTCGGGACCAAGATTTACCGTGTTAAATACATCAGAGAGGAGAACCCGATTTCCTATCAATCGTCTTATTATACCGTGGACAAACCAGCGTACTGAGTCAAGGGTTACAACAGACCGTCTATCGAATCTAGAACTATTTCCTCTAACCTACAGATGTTTGGAAAGCGAACTTATGATGGCACACAAAATCCTGTGTCTGTCGAATTACGCTAGTAAAAATCTTTTCACCAATGCTGATAAGGAAAATATTGGAGGTCAAAAGTACAGAGTTTTCGGTGCATGTAGTTGACTTCTGTCCAAGCTGCACAGTCTTGCCGTCTGTTACGACCCCCTGAGAGAGGAAGGCAAGAACGGACAAAAAGACCGCGAGCAGTACCTCAATCACGAATGAAACGCAACGATATCGCAAACGATACGAATAATCGGAACGCAAGTGCTCGGACCCAACTCTCGCAATTTAGAANACATCTCAGCCGACTTCTCTGGTTATGTAGTCACCATGCTGCTTTTGGTGAATTCTGGTAGCTGAGTTTTCTTATCTACTCTCTAGCTAGCCATAACAGCTATACTTACTGCGATCCATCTGAATGGAATGCTAATTGGGACAGTCTAGGAATGCTTTGTTCTCCTTTCTTGATTCTCATCGTCCTCAAAGACGGCAATTCATCAGTAGTTCTCACTACTGTTTAACTGCCATACAATAATGAGTAAAAATACAGACCCTGTACAGGAAGAAGAGAAAGAAGGGGGGAGAGGAAGGGACCTGAATATTACGTTTATATTCAAACATTCAACATCATCGTGCTTACATCTTGCAGAAAACCGCCGAGATATAAACAGGATTAATTCGTCATACGTAGACAGGTTCTTCGCGGCTTCCACTGCTCCACATCACTAAGTGCACTCACTCCACAGACAATTCAACCAGACAACACCATTGGCGCTACTGAACCCGAATAGCCGCCATCTCACCTAACCTCTCCAGCTATCGACTCTGTGAGTCACGAGGTCCCTAGCCCGTTTTACAGTGACCAGTCCCTTGGTAAGCTATCTCATTTCTCTACGACAGATCACCATCATCTGTCCACCTCACACCCTACGTCAGTCGGTCATAATAGCATCGGCGAAGAGTGTTTGGTGTGGCAGACGACTGGTTGACATCTTTAATGGCTTAGCTATCTAAGTCTATGCAAGTGGAAGGATTGAACAAGAGAACTCGTTTGACAATCACTATCAAATACTCGTTTTCCAACCTCTTCGTTGCTTATCCGTTCGTGTCACCCGACGCCAGCGACCGAACAGAGATATCGATAGACAGTTCACGTTTTTTAAAATGGGCGGCCATGTTTGGCTACCGTAAGTTAAAACAGTCCTCACAGTTGCCTTATATACGCGAACTTTATGTACCAGAGAGATACCTATCTGACGCCAGAGGTGTATTAGATTAGCGAACACCGCACTAGTCTTAGAGGTACGTGCTTCGATCACACTCCCTACGGCACTGTCGCGGCCGCTTGCGCAGCTTCTCAGGTAGACAAACTGGTCGACAGCCTTCATGACTTCATTGTCTAACATTAGGTGTACGTAATCGCAGCAATCTTGAAGAGGTACTTTACACTTTAAGACTGCAAGGCGCCTTTTAAAATACTTAGCAGAATGAGAAATAGCGTTTAGCGTTGTTTGTGTCACATTGAAGTTGTCTAGCAGCAACACTTTGTGATCAGTATAGTCAAGATCGATCAGTCTTCTATCTGGAGTAGGTCCACGCCGACATCTTGTGAGTGCTGAAGACAGTCCTCCATTGTTTCGTCTGTGATTAAACTACACAAAGATGTTGAGATTGGGCAACCTTGATGTGTGGCGCTCCTGATGCTGAGACTGTCTGACAGTTCATCGTAAACCTTAATCTGAGCTGAAGTGTGCGAATAAAATGCCGACAGTATGTCCACGTACCCAATCGGTACACCGCTGCGTTTAATCAAGTTTAAAAGTGTAGATCGGTCCACCGAATCGAACGCACCTCTATCGGAGAAGTACGGCAGCTGCCGGCTCTCGGTATACATGACACTGCTCTAGAATCTGATAAGGGTGAAAATGTTACCCACACATCTCCGCGGAGAGAGGAACCCTGCCTGTTCCTCCTTAATGTTTGCCTTCCAAGATGTAGTGAGTCGACGACGTATGATGAATACCAGAGCCCTAGTAGTTACTGGTGTAAAACCAACTCCCCTATGGTTTTCGCTAGGGCCCCGCATGTCTTCTTTGAATGTAGGATTTATCTTTGAGTGACCCCAACACGGAGGGAGGATCTCCGTAGTCCGTACAAGTTGAAACAACTGCATCAAGGTCTGCACTAACGCCTGCGCACCTTCTGTGAAAATTGCCGGCAGACTTGTTACGTTTGAAGCCCGAAGTGCAATTGTGGACCTCAGATTTAGTTGGCGGTTACAAATCTGCCAACCAGGGTGCTACATTGCGAGTTTGCGACGGCAGCACAGTGGAAGCAGGAGGTCAACTAAATTGACCCTCAACTTGTTCTGCCCATCGTTCTAACCCTCTGGACTTATTATGGATGAGTGTGTCATCCGTTTCACTGATAGCTTCACTGACCGACAGACAGTCGCCTGAGACCAGTAGCACGGACAAGCTTAAAGAGTCCGCCGATCTTCCCTGAAGCAAAAGCGGTCTCCATTTCCTTAACTTTCCCTATTAGCCAAGCTTTACGACCAGCCTTTAGGTTATGTAGCAGGTTCATACGGATGTCTTCTGAACTTGTTATGTGAACTGGCTGGAGGAATGTTGCATCTGGCATCTAACAATTCCAAGGATTTCCCCAAGACCCAGTGAATGTTCAACCCACGTTCCATCGTGCCGCATGCCACAGTGCCTGATTCATGGATGGCCTATGAGAATTGGGTTCAGCAGCTATTAAAATTTTTAGAGTGAGAACTGCTAACGCTGCCTTCTAAGCTGGTTTGATATTTATGATATACCGACGATATAGCCATTTTCTCGATAACCAATCGCTGCCGTCTGTGGGGTCGTTGTCCAGCAAAAGTGAGAACGAAACGACAACGTACCAACGCGTGGTCTGACTCCCAGTGTTTGTTCCAATGAGAACGACAGTCCTGAATAGAGCGGTCCCATCTCTAACTAACGGCTATGTGGTGTATCTGAGAGCAGGCCTGATTTGGAGAAGGTGTGCACCAAGTATAACAATGACGTGCACGATGTGTACAACTAGTGCTGGCTAGAACTAGCTTATCTTCAACTTACTGCTGCGACAGTTGCCTGCCATTATCCGGGCGACGTGGTATTATCTCAAACCTGCCACCTAAATATGACTCGGCCTCACTAAGACAGCTGAACTGGGTGTTCATATCTTTGATCAGAATGGGTATGTGAGTGCCACGTGTGGACCAGAGGAGAGCGGTCAGACCCGGGTAAAAGGTGTCTTTGACACTGACATCACTGCAGTCAGTTGGGGCGTGAGAAGACATAATGAGTAGATTTTTGAAAGTTTTGCGTCCAGAGGTAGTTTGAACAGAACCTGCGAGGCGAACGGTACACAGTCTACTGTTAACGGGAATCCAGTCTGCCAGTGCGGCATCGGCCGTTGTGCTTTGGACTACACCGAGTCCGGCCTTACCGGTAATGGCGGCCGTGGAGTTAGCTGAAATGTGTATCCGGTATTAGGTAGACAACACGGGTGATGTTAATTCTTTACGTTGACTACTGTCCTGGATTCTAGTCTCTGAAATGCAATAGACATCGACGTTAAACGAGTGTAACGTTCATGCGAGTTCGGCCTGTTGACCTGTTTGTTTTGGAATGAGAACGTTGAAGGCACCCCTATTAATTCGCACTCTAGATCTAGGCAATGTACGAGGGATGCGTGAGGCTGGGTGGTAAAAGATGAGACGTGCCAGCTCAGTGTTACTATGATTAGTTATATCTGTTGTGGGTCCTGTAGGGTGATTACTAGAAATGAAAGTCGGATGGGGCCTGGCAGCTAAGTTTAATAGGGTGTTGAGAAAGAGGTCATCAGTAGCATGTTTAGCCTATCCACCCTTCTGTGTGCAGCGGATCGGGCGACCCAGTTTATACTGCGAAACGGTCGATGCAGTATAGAACTATTGGTACTGTGACTATTCATGGTTGCATATGGGCTGGGATACTACCCGGAAGCCCAGACCTAGACAGGAGAGCGATTAGTGTTCTCAACCACAGCCTTTGACTCAAAATCCTGTACCACAAGGCAGGGGGTGAGTGGCAGTGCACCAGAACCAGTACTTTATCCGGAAAAGGCTACCAACATTCTTTCAAGCCTCAACCTTGAGGACCAGGAAACTGGTTAGTCGGACCTCTACCTATTGACCTACCTATTATAAGTGAGTCTGCTGTCGTGGTTACTAGCGTGAAAGCAAACCAACAAGACATAAATGATTTAAATTACAAATCGGGTTGGATCGTGTGTGATACTGATGGTTAAATCCAGTGCAAGCAAGGACTCAGAGTCGGTTGTTTTTGTGTGCATAGGATCGAGGGCAGACGGCTGACCAATAAGGCTCCGAAATTTTTGAAAACCCACAAGTTGTGGGCAATTATCAAGACCCTAAAAGAAGATGCAATGTTGACGCCGTGACACGTGGCCGACAAGTGCCTTGCAATGGATAAAGCGGCGTTTAGTCCCCGTTGAGTGTTATTTACTAGCGGGCGAAGTAAAAAATCCCCAACTACTTTATTACGTTTTCCTTGATACTAGTTTCAAACGTTCCGTCTGTCCAACCAATGCATGAATTTACGCAACTGTAATTAAACCGATAGATGCCTGGTAGAAAACAGAACTTTGCTATTTGACCATTTCATTTAAATGTTGTCAATTCGTCGGATGTTACTTATGAGTAGCGCAAAATGTGTTCCACAATTTGTGCACAAATGTTGAATGAGTAGAAAGAAGGTTAACGCTTCATTCTCATTCTACTCCGATTTTTCAGTCCGGCCTAATGTCTGTTTCTTCTAGAATTGTTTGTGTAATTCCGTTTTGACATGTTAACTGATACCAGTAGTTACCTATAGGCTTAGATGGCGGACATTTCCCGCTTGTTGATAAAAAGCCGGTGGAATTGGTAGACTTCTATTTCCGTCGGACGATGTTAGTGTATAATGTCTGATCCAAATGGAAACAACGTCGTTTGATCGGTGGCTGCACCTTGAAAGATTTCTGCAGCGTAATACTATGGCATGTCCGTAAAAGTTGTGCATTCGAAACGGCGACTACGGAGTTAGAATTTTAACTAAACTACTGCGATCTGTGTGCCTCCAATAGAGTTTCATTTGACATCATAATCAAATTTCCCACATATTATCAGTCACTAGTGTGTCCAGGAAGACAGTTTGTATCGGGTTACTACTCCAAAGTGATCAGGTGATAAACATGACATCCACAAGTATCACGGAGGTTTTAAGGAAAGTCTACACTTTTGTACAATTTTTCCTGATATTATGTATACCAGTTCGACCAGGACATTGGCTACCGTGGAGAAATGATCTATCCACAGCATTAGTTGAAGAGTAGTTCAAACAAACTACCTCTTCATCCCAGGTTTGTACCCTCACCATAACAGTGGATACATGAGAGGTAACTCGCAATGCACTAGCGTCACCAAATTCTATCTCACTGCAAAAAGACTGATAGGAGGTTGCAAACACTAATGGCTGTTCAGTGAACTATACTAAGTGCGGTTTCCAAGTACATAACAAAAGAACTGTACTAATAAGAAGGTCCAGTCATTAACGGATGTTTAGTGGTTGGGAATTTAGACTGCTGCCTACGTTCTTGTAGGCTGCTTTTGATTACTGCATCTATTTGGGCAACCATTTAGGAGCGCACTCGCTAGCCGTTACACCAAGGATTTTGTGATCTTCTTAAAAAAATAACCGATTGCTATAACACGTGAACATTTCGCTTGATTTCATCCATTCCAAACACAAAACTTGTAGTGAATATTTCAGGCAACCAGAGACAGACTTCGAATGGACAAGTACACATTTAAACCAAGTAGAGTGAACAAAACCACGGCAATCCGATGGGTTGCTTCAGACACCTGTACACACAGATCATCGGCTAGTGAGCTATGANACACCTGGAACAGTTGAACTGCCTCGAGGTTCTCTGTAGCTCTTCATCTTCGGACCACTTCAGTTGCTGGTTCCACCGACATGTCAGTTAACATCTCAGCCGACTTCTCTGGTTATGTAGTCACCATGCTGCTTTTGGTGAATTCTGGTAGCTGAGTTTTCTTATCTACTCTCTAGCTAGCCATAACAGCTATACTTACTGCGATCCATCTGAATGGAATGCTAATTGGGACAGTCTAGGAATGCTTTGTTCTCCTTTCTTGATTCTCATCGTCCTCAAAGACGGCAATTCATCAGTAGTTCTCACTACTGTTTAACTGCCATACAATAATGAGTAAAAATACAGACCCTGTACAGGAAGAAGAGAAAGAAGGGGGGAGAGGAAGGGACCTGAATATTACGTTTATATTCAAACATTCAACATCATCGTGCTTACATCTTGCAGAAAACCGCCGAGATATAAACAGGATTAATTCGTCATACGTAGACAGGTTCTTCGCGGCTTCCACTGCTCCACATCACTAAGTGCACTCACTCCACAGACAATTCAACCAGACAACACCATTGGCGCTACTGAACCCGAATAGCCGCCATCTCACCTAACCTCTCCAGCTATCGACTCTGTGAGTCACGAGGTCCCTAGCCCGTTTTACAGTGACCAGTCCCTTGGTAAGCTATCTCATTTCTCTACGACAGATCACCATCATCTGTCCACCTCACACCCTACGTCAGTCGGTCATAATAGCATCGGCGAAGAGTGTTTGGTGTGGCAGACGACTGGTTGACATCTTTAATGGCTTAGCTATCTAAGTCTATGCAAGTGGAAGGATTGAACAAGAGAACTCGTTTGACAATCACTATCAAATACTCGTTTTCCAACCTCTTCGTTGCTTATCCGTTCGTGTCACCCGACGCCAGCGACCGAACAGAGATATCGATAGACAGTTCACGTTTTTTAAAATGGGCGGCCATGTTTGGCTACCGTAAGTTAAAACAGTCCTCACAGTTGCCTTATATACGCGAACTTTATGTACCAGAGAGATACCTATCTGACGCCAGAGGTGTATTAGATTAGCGAACACCGCACTAGTCTTAGAGGTACGTGCTTCGATCACACTCCCTACGGCACTGTCGCGGCCGCTTGCGCAGCTTCTCAGGTAGACAAACTGGTCGACAGCCTTCATGACTTCATTGTCTAACATTAGGTGTACGTAATCGCAGCAATCTTGAAGAGGTACTTTACACTTTAAGACTGCAAGGCGCCTTTTAAAATACTTAGCAGAATGAGAAATAGCGTTTAGCGTTGTTTGTGTCACATTGAAGTTGTCTAGCAGCAACACTTTGTGATCAGTATAGTCAAGATCGATCAGTCTTCTATCTGGAGTAGGTCCACGCCGACATCTTGTGAGTGCTGAAGACAGTCCTCCATTGTTTCGTCTGTGATTAAACTACACAAAGATGTTGAGATTGGGCAACCTTGATGTGTGGCGCTCCTGATGCTGAGACTGTCTGACAGTTCATCGTAAACCTTAATCTGAGCTGAAGTGTGCGAATAAAATGCCGACAGTATGTCCACGTACCCAATCGGTACACCGCTGCGTTTAATCAAGTTTAAAAGTGTAGATCGGTCCACCGAATCGAACGCACCTCTATCGGAGAAGTACGGCAGCTGCCGGCTCTCGGTATACATGACACTGCTCTAGAATCTGATAAGGGTGAAAATGTTACCCACACATCTCCGCGGAGAGAGGAACCCTGCCTGTTCCTCCTTAATGTTTGCCTTCCAAGATGTAGTGAGTCGACGACGTATGATGAATACCAGAGCCCTAGTAGTTACTGGTGTAAAACCAACTCCCCTATGGTTTTCGCTAGGGCCCCGCATGTCTTCTTTGAATGTAGGATTTATCTTTGAGTGACCCCAACACGGAGGGAGGATCTCCGTAGTCCGTACAAGTTGAAACAACTGCATCAAGGTCTGCACTAACGCCTGCGCACCTTCTGTGAAAATTGCCGGCAGACTTGTTACGTTTGAAGCCCGAAGTGCAATTGTGGACCTCAGATTTAGTTGGCGGTTACAAATCTGCCAACCAGGGTGCTACATTGCGAGTTTGCGACGGCAGCACAGTGGAAGCAGGAGGTCAACTAAATTGACCCTCAACTTGTTCTGCCCATCGTTCTAACCCTCTGGACTTATTATGGATGAGTGTGTCATCCGTTTCACTGATAGCTTCACTGACCGACAGACAGTCGCCTGAGACCAGTAGCACGGACAAGCTTAAAGAGTCCGCCGATCTTCCCTGAAGCAAAAGCGGTCTCCATTTCCTTAACTTTCCCTATTAGCCAAGCTTTACGACCAGCCTTTAGGTTATGTAGCAGGTTCATACGGATGTCTTCTGAACTTGTTATGTGAACTGGCTGGAGGAATGTTGCATCTGGCATCTAACAATTCCAAGGATTTCCCCAAGACCCAGTGAATGTTCAACCCACGTTCCATCGTGCCGCATGCCACAGTGCCTGATTCATGGATGGCCTATGAGAATTGGGTTCAGCAGCTATTAAAATTTTTAGAGTGAGAACTGCTAACGCTGCCTTCTAAGCTGGTTTGATATTTATGATATACCGACGATATAGCCATTTTCTCGATAACCAATCGCTGCCGTCTGTGGGGTCGTTGTCCAGCAAAAGTGAGAACGAAACGACAACGTACCAACGCGTGGTCTGACTCCCAGTGTTTGTTCCAATGAGAACGACAGTCCTGAATAGAGCGGTCCCATCTCTAACTAACGGCTATGTGGTGTATCTGAGAGCAGGCCTGATTTGGAGAAGGTGTGCACCAAGTATAACAATGACGTGCACGATGTGTACAACTAGTGCTGGCTAGAACTAGCTTATCTCCAGCTTACTGCTGCGACAGTTGCCTGCCATTATCCGGGCGATGTGGTATTATTTCAAACCTGCCACCTACATAAGACTCGGCCTCACTAAGACAGCTGAACTGGGTGTTCATATCTTTGATCAGAATGGGTATGTGAGAGCCACGTGTGGACCAGAGGAGAGCGGCCAGACCCGGGTAAAAGGTGTCTTTGACAGTGACGTCACTGCAGTCAGTTGGAGCGTGAGCAGACATAATGAGTAGATTTTTGACAGTTTTGCGTCCAGAGGTAGTTTGAACAGAACCTGCGAGGCGAACGGTACACAGTCTATTGTTAACAGGAATCTAATCTGTCAGTGCGGCCTCGGCCGTCGTGCTTTGGGCTACACCGAGTCCGGCCTGACCGGTAACGGCGGTTGTGGAACCACCTGAAGTGTATAACCAGCATCAGGTGGATAATGTGGGTGTTGTTAGTTCCGTACGCTCACAGCTTACCTGGATTCTAGATTTTGATTGGAGTGTAGGTGTCCATGGAACAAGAGAGGCATGTGCCAGCTGTGCTTTCACTTGATTTGCTATGATTTAGGCTGACGGTTTGGTGGTATCTGCACTTATGACCCACACAGACCGCATCCGACTGTCGCGGGCTGCTACCCTGACAACTCATAGAGTCGGTGGTTGAGGACTGGGTGAGATGTCGGCTAATCGTGCTGATTGGCATGGATGTTGTCGCTGTTTGACCGAATTGTCTGCGAGGAAAGTGACGTGGGGCGTTTAAGCCGTAAGGGTGCGGTTTTTCTAAGGCCCTACGTTCGCCAATAATTTGGTCGCTTGTTGTCAAGGTGTAGGTGCTTCGATATTTTCTGTCTGGGTCACCTCCCGCTCTACTTTTTTCTTTGCTAAGGTTTGCTCTTTTCTTCATGGTCGTGTGGCAGTTAAGCTTCAGCGGAAATCGGTGGCCACCTGGCACCTCGTTCACGCCAAACAGTTAGGT
>QNGE01000620.1:62002-82129 GCA_008508345.1 Paragonimus westermani
AAATCGGGTTGGATCGTGTGTGATACTGATGGTTAAATCCAGTGCAAGCAAGGACTCAGAGTCGGTTGTTTTTGTGTGCATAGGATCGAGGGCAGACGGCTGACCAATAAGGCTCCGAAATTTTTGAAAACCCACAAGTTGTGGGCAATTATCAAGACCCTAAAAGAAGATGCAATGTTGACGCCGTGACACGTGGCCGACAAGTGCCTTGCAATGGATAAAGCGGCGTTTAGTCCCCGTTGAGTGTTATTTACTAGCGGGCGAAGTAAAAAATCCCCAACTACTTTATTACGTTTTCCTTGATACTAGTTTCAAACGTTCCGTCTGTCCAACCAATGCATGAATTTACGCAACTGTAATTAAACCGATAGATGCCTGGTAGAAAACAGAACTTTGCTATTTGACCATTTCATTTAAATGTTGTCAATTCGTCGGATGTTACTTATGAGTAGCGCAAAATGTGTTCCACAATTTGTGCACAAATGTTGAATGAGTAGAAAGAAGGTTAACGCTTCATTCTCATTCTACTCCGATTTTTCAGTCCGGCCTAATGTCTGTTTCTTCTAGAATTGTTTGTGTAATTCCGTTTTGACATGTTAACTGATACCAGTAGTTACCTATAGGCTTAGATGGCGGACATTTCCCGCTTGTTGATAAAAAGCCGGTGGAATTGGTAGACTTCTATTTCCGTCGGACGATGTTAGTGTATAATGTCTGATCCAAATGGAAACAACGTCGTTTGATCGGTGGCTGCACCTTGAAAGATTTCTGCAGCGTAATACTATGGCATGTCCGTAAAAGTTGTGCATTCGAAACGGCGACTACGGAGTTAGAATTTTAACTAAACTACTGCGATCTGTGTGCCTCCAATAGAGTTTCATTTGACATCATAATCAAATTTCCCACATATTATCAGTCACTAGTGTGTCCAGGAAGACAGTTTGTATCGGGTTACTACTCCAAAGTGATCAGGTGATAAACATGACATCCACAAGTATCACGGAGGTTTTAAGGAAAGTCTACACTTTTGTACAATTTTTCCTGATATTATGTATACCAGTTCGACCAGGACATTGGCTACCGTGGAGAAATGATCTATCCACAGCATTAGTTGAAGAGTAGTTCAAACAAACTACCTCTTCATCCCAGGTTTGTACCCTCACCATAACAGTGGATACATGAGAGGTAACTCGCAATGCACTAGCGTCACCAAATTCTATCTCACTGCAAAAAGACTGATAGGAGGTTGCAAACACTAATGGCTGTTCAGTGAACTATACTAAGTGCGGTTTCCAAGTACATAACAAAAGAACTGTACTAATAAGAAGGTCCAGTCATTAACGGATGTTTAGTGGTTGGGAATTTAGACTGCTGCCTACGTTCTTGTAGGCTGCTTTTGATTACTGCATCTATTTGGGCAACCATTTAGGAGCGCACTCGCTAGCCGTTACACCAAGGATTTTGTGATCTTCTTAAAAAAATAACCGATTGCTATAACACGTGAACATTTCGCTTGATTTCATCCATTCCAAACACAAAACTTGTAGTGAATATTTCAGGCAACCAGAGACAGACTTCGAATGGACAAGTACACATTTAAACCAAGTAGAGTGAACAAAACCACGGCAATCCGATGGGTTGCTTCAGACACCTGTACACACAGATCATCGGCTAGTGAGCTATGATTAAAATAAATCTGATGAAGGTTCTGATTGGTTAGCAATAATTTGAATGACCTAAGTGAGTCAACTTGATGACCTGTTGTTATAAAGGATCTAGCGGTCGATAATGTGGGATTACAAACAACCGATCCACCAGATTGAGATGGGTGCATCATCAGTTGTTTCAACAACTTCGAGACGTGCTCTGCCACCCGCTGTCATAGTTCTTCCCACGTAAGCGTCAGTGCAACTTCAAGTGATCTGGTAGACGAGTTGGACAAATTGCATTGACGACTGTGTGGAAATATCACTTTCGTGATTTGTGCCCGACGCAACTTGGCGGCCGCACACATAGGATGTGGCACAGGTGTCGATTTCTGTACGACCTCAATCTGGTTCACTGCATATGTGCATCATGCTGTGAGTTTCTATGACTGTTACAGAACCTGTTGTTGTTAGTAACGTTTTTCTTAGCATGTTTTTCGTCTGCACCTTGTGAGACGCGTATAGACGTTTAGTTCTATGAAACATACTTTTAATCCAAGCCACAGTGCTATTAAACCCAGAGGACCGAAAACATTGCGCATCTCATGTTACGTTGCAACATCCCCATCACCACATCTGGTGATAAGTACTTCTAAGAACGCTAACGTACCAACTGAATCAATTTTTCGAGATAACAATGGGTCATGAATATTATAAAAGGAAATAAAAAATGACCAGTATTATTGAAAAGTAAAATATCGGAAGGTAGTTTGTACGACACGGTTTGCTTACTGTTCAACAGTTCCTAGGAAGACATGAGCTAATGTTTGGCCTGACAGACTATCCAAAGCCGTCCTTTAGCTCTGTGCAAACCTTCGAAGTAGGCTGAACTATTCCTTCCTAAGCCTGAGAGCACACGTGCATCATTCTTGTGTGTTCGTAAGGTTTCCATGTTAACTGTATCGTACAAGAATGTTGTCGGAAACGACCCTATTCCCGGTGTGAATTGTTCTCTCTTTATTTTGGTGCGTGAGTGCCTAGTCTAAGAACGGAATGCTTGAAACGTTTATAGCTAACTAGTTGAAGTCTGGTTAGGTTCAGGACTTTACAGTGAATATCAGATCACCTCTCACTAATCTGCAATGTATTGACAACTGATCTAATGTCGTCAAACTCTATGTTTAAAGGGTTTTACGAAGTTTACTGTTTGTCTTATAGCACATGTGTGTTCTTTTTCAGATCGTGAATGCTTCAACGTGAGATGTTCGCCTAATGATATTACACAGTTCAATTGGACAGGCATTCATTCAAACTATCAACGATCTAGCCAGTATGATCAGTACCCTTGACTTCTCAGGTGGGTCGATAGCTTAGAAGTCAAGTAGAGTCTACTCAGCCAGTCGATTCAACGAGAAATTCCAACAGTTCCATATAAAATCGTTGATGTGAAACGGTTGTTGTTTCTCGTGCTGATGCTGAGACGTCAGACTCAGACAGCCATCCTAAGCGGTGGTATGATAACGTTGAGGAGGAGTAACCTTGTAGTGATCACAACACGAATAATGTCAGGTCCTCGGTATACCATAAGCCACATGTTCGTTCACGACCGTACAACATAGATGAGGTTGACATAGATCTGTTCAATGAATCTTATAACTTGCCGATGGAACTGTTTTGTCGACGGCCAATTCCTCCCATTTTTCAGCTCTTACACGTACATACACGTAAGTGGCTATCTCATCTCCAGACCACGATAACCTCAACAGTGTCCTGGCCATACCTGGAATTTTTTCCAGCTTGACTCCTATTCGTCTTTTCGTCACCTATGGACTAGATGTTCGTTTACCTCATCATTGATCAGTGATGCATATCTATGTCACACCAATCCACTTTCTGGTGATTGCGTCTGAATGTTTACACGTGATAATTCGGTCGTGGTCATTGTGGCTCGGTGTTCAACATGGTGGCCTCGCGAGAACGCTGTCCGAGGATCAAATTCCGCCCTTGGCGCCACCGACGAACTCCAAAAGAAGTGAAACATAGGCATTACGCTTCACTTGTGAAGGAGCCGATTGAATGGTCGACTTGAATGATAGGGCTGCAGTCGTGTGTGAGTAGTGTTCAACGTATATTAAGTAATTATTTTTTTAAATATCTATTTAGTCACTATACCCGCTTGCAAAATCTTAATCAACTTATAGACGTATGCACCTGGTACAAGTTCCTCGCCAGGATTTCACTGTTTTCGACGCGTTAGAGCCAACTTTTTAATAACCACAGCTAATGCACAACCGTCTACTAGGCTTTCCCATTACATTTCGAACTCCCGTTATGCAGAACCCATAACATGCTCGTTTCCGGAAAACGTTCAGATTCCCTGTGCAGTTCTATCGGTGGTCGAATTAAGAGCACTACGAAACGTCAAACACACTTGCCTGTTTGTTACAACGACCACGTGACAGAAATAGCACCCAACTCTGGCTGTGCGCACATAATCAACCCTGGACACTGCTGGATATGTCGAACACATTTGATTGCTTCCAGAATGTGGGCTGTTAGCAGTCCCCTTCACGCGTGGGCTGACCACCAATGTCCGTGCCGTGTTGGCACATGGCCCAGTGAAGTGCAAACGTGACAGCTTCCGAAATCGACCGACCGACCGTTCACCATGTGATCAGGTTAGCGGTGGACGTCTAACCGGGGGACAATGTGAACCAGCCCATCTGCCCGCTAGTGTGACAGCTAGTCGTGCATTGTGTGTATGTGTATGCGTGTTGACAGCATCACAAGTACGCAAAGCGCGATCGATCGGTTGAATAGGATTCTGCACTGTGATAGGTTGAAAAATTTGGCGTGTGCATGAAGTTTTGTGCAAAGCTGAAACTGGGATGTTGTTAGGTGAACTGGGACGAGCGACATCACCACATGATCGATAGTCCAATGGAAAGATATCCGAGGCCTGATTCGAAAGCGCGCACATACCCAATTATTTCCCACGGTCAATCGATTTTTCTGTGTGGGCGTGGGGCCCGTCGACAGACTCTCTTACCTAGCATTCGGAAACTGTCAGTCCAAGCACGTGCACGTGAGATGGTTTCGATTCATCGGACACCACAATCGGCACAATTGTTCCACAAGTGTGATCAAAAACGTCTCCTGTTCACATACCCGATTGAAAACTTGAAATGAAGAAGGTACGCACCGAATGTATTACGAAAGAAATCAAGACGTTGGGGCGACTGTGTTCGAACTGCTGTTAACCAAGAACCTGAAAAAAACAAATCTACAAACAACTTGTAGCATCCCACTTTTTAGTCACATCGGGTAGCCTTCGTCTAGGATGTTATGGTTGAGATCACCTGGGACTTACTGTGGTTAGGTCAACTTGTATTACACTTCAAGGTACGCTAGATGTTGTGGCCAGAGAATCACAATGTTTCGTTGAAGCTCGGGTGATTCGTATTTGCATGCGGACCGACGCTGTGTTGAATCGCTGGCCACTCATAACTAACGCGCATCCATTATCCACAATGCTAACAAGTCCTCGTCTGTCGTGTGGCGTGGACTGATCTAAAACACCAGACGTAAACGTGCCAAATCTCTGTCATCAGTCTTACCCTATACTTAATGGCCATCCGATTCAGCCAGTCACTTCAGGAAAAAAGCATGACCACCAAGCCACGATAAGCGCCGTGTGACCTCTGTGATTTCGATTAGGGCAATGTTGGCTATGGTTACTCGAATGGGCAGAAATGTAGACGATTACAATCTTGTCGTAACGTTGTGCTATTCTCAATCCATTGGTTAAAATTTGGGAATGAACGTGGATCTGATCCGGTATTGATCGCAAGCTTTAGTTCGTTAGACAAAGGTATTTTTTTCTCTCGCCAAGAATTGCTCCGTATAGTAGCCACCCGATCCGTTTGACTGCTCTTCAGCATGAGGCTTTCCATTGATAGTCGCGGTCACCTTCGATGGACGAGCATGATCACTGTCTCATTCATTAATTGTAGGCCACGCTGGACATTTTTAGCCATACCCCTTTTAATGGCAGAATTCCTGAATAAGTCTTCATTTTTCAGGAAGCCATCTGCATTAAATTCGGTTCTGATAACGATCATACGAAGTAGTCACTCACTTGAGATAGTGAAAACATTACAATGATCACGTTTCCTACTTGATTCTAATCGTACTTCTCGATATTAGCATATTAGCATATGGCGCGGATGATGAAAATTTTGTATAGAGCTTGATTAACTATGACGGATAACTGCGTCCTCCACTGATCAGTGGAACCAATAGTTCTTAACTGAGCAAGGAACATGACATTGTTTGTTGACAAAGATTAGACCAACATCTCATTTCAGTTTGCCTCCTGTATACTTAACTGTCGTGATCAATGTGACAAGCTTCCTGGGCGTGAGTACTCTGAATCATAGAGTGAAATGTGTCAGATATTAGTACTAGACGTTTAGTTTCGTCAGGTAGAAACTGTGCAAACATCTGGGTCGAATAGTTCATGTCACCCAGCTTGCCTATTAAATCCAACACACTACTAAAAACTTATAGTTTAAAAACGTGTTTTCTATTGCCAGAATAAAACGATTATCCCTGAACACCGCTTATTCCATGAGTTCATGAAGTTTACATCTTCACAGTTAATAATGCTTGAAAACTACTGACAGTTAGTAATTTCTGAAAAGATTTGTAATTAATCGATAACAACGTTTAATCCCATTGCAAGAGCTAAGTAGAACTGACAATAATTTTTGAAGTTACGTGAAGAACGCGGGAAATGAATGACCCGACGAGTGACTACGACCCTCTTAATTAACAACTAGGTAAACAGCCAGAGCGTGTTCACCTGGTGATTGTTTGGAAGGGTATCCTTGCCAGAGTTAAGATACACGATCGTTCTCGAGTTGGGTCCAACAAACCTCCACAGTTTTTTGTTCGAGGCATGAAGTTCGAACATTTGAATTAAAATCCTGAGGTAACTACCTCAAGTGAAAACCCGAAACAAAGATCGGGGACTGGTTGTTGAACTCTATCAATCATGCATGTACATGATAGAACGTTCATCGCTCAAACACCAAGGACAAAAACAGTATAAGTGCGAATGATCTGGATCTGCCTCGCGGTGTTTACAAGCATCGTAGCCACGCAATGTGCTTTAATCTTCGTACCCTGCCAATGTGTTCATGCTCGGACGCAGGCTACAACAGCTGCAGACTAGAACACGTGATTCAGGAAAAGTACTGACAATATTCTGACAAGTAGTCGGGGATTTGGTTCATCTTCAAGTTGACCATCACTCACATTANTGGCGCAGTGGTTAACACGGTTGCCTCATGATTGGAATGTCCGGAGTTCAAATCCCGGTCGTGGCAAGGTAATGCACTTCTGACGAGCTCTAATGAGAGCGAAACTCGAGTCTAGTGCTTCTTTTCGAAAGAGGCTGGTTGGAAAGACTATCTGAATGCGAACGCCGCGATCAAATGTGAGTGATGGTCAACTTGAAAATATTCAGACAGTTACGGGCGGTAGCGTCATTCTTGGGAGCGTGGATGAATGGGCCGTTGGTCGATGAAGGCATGACCAATCAGAACGCACGAGTGTGGGGCACACAGGCGGCGTGCTAAAAGTGTCCGATGGACTGGACGTGTGTGTCGATCACCTTCTACAAGCCCGACCTTATGTAGATAGATGGGTGGCAAGTCAATGCGATGGACGTGATCGTTATATGTGAAGAGCGTATGCACACTGTCCCTATGGGCAATAGGAACAAGAGTGCAGCCGCTTAACAACACATCTTCGCTCATTTTCGTAGGGCGTATTGCAGAATCACAGAGGCCTAGCATGAGGTCCTGGTTAACTATCACCACATTTTCTGGCCCATTCATCCTTCATTAGGTTCCCGTGCATGCCGTGGATAGTTCAGTTAACATTTGATGGTCACAGGACTATTTTTGAATCAGGTTCAATACGATAATCACATTTGAAACATTTCAAATGAGCCCATCATGTGTAGGTTAAATGACAACGATCTATATCAGTGCGAAAGTTCCCGTTCGGTTTTATCGTCGCTGTTGTTTATGCCATCTTCTATAATGCATTGCTCTGTTCACCCCACTAGTTCCCATTTTCCATACGAGTCACTCTACGCTCATAATTGTGATGAACAATTGGTATGCACATGAAAACCGACAGAACATTAACCCGATGTCCAAAAGCAAAGTTACTGATAGTTATCACTTGACAATCTGCGGAGTCAATACGATTAGTCGGTTACGAATGTCAACAAGTCAGCTGTTACCCAGTGAGAGGAAGGAACAATTCTATTGCCGCTGGATACGCTTGTGAGATCGATGTACCCAACCACAAACACAACGCGATCGACTCTGGGGTGGCTCTCGTGTAGGAGAGAGGTCACAGCCATCTTTTCTGTTGAATGTTTAGCTGGTCATGATGGTTTTTACAGGGTGGCGCGGAAGCTGTGTTACGGTGAGATATTTAGGTGCCCCCCAGAAGTTATGTACACACACGAATGCCCAGGAACGGCGGCCAGTCGGTATGAGAGGGCGAGTAAGGAACCGGCGCTTGATGCAGCAAGGGAGAAAAAACCGTTCACTTGTTTGTCTAATGGAGTACGTTGCTGTTTCCACTTCAGTGTGTCTCGATTCAATCATAACACTTACTTACTGAGTATCTCGGCAATCATTCTGCATTGACTGATCTGGCAATCACTGATTACAAAAGGTTTAATCCCACTTATATCAAGAGCCAACAGATGGCTTAGACACGATATCCTTTATGCACTTATCACTGTTTGTCTCTCGCCATCAGAGAATTATGATGTAAAGATTGTTCGTGAAGTGGAAAGCGGAACCATTGATGAAATAGCTGGCCAACTCACTGGGGCGAATGTGAATTTCCACCCTCGGAACAGTATGAGCAAAAACGGAGGATATGATGAAAAGACACTTGGTAAAAGATATATTAAGGCAGAGTATGTTATGTAACCTATCAGTAGCGAAACAGGTTTCACTATTTAACTGAAATGTAATCGTGAAAAGTCTTTGACTGGATTCCAGCCAGCGACAGAAAACGCACTACTCCAGGCGTAGGTGATCAACCAGCTGGACTAAACGGCTACATATGGAGCTGAGTAATCTCACATCATTCCACTCTGTTATTCGGATTCCACCAAATGTTCAATTTGTAACTGAAATGGACTTTAATTCCATGTCCCTATAGGTTACTAGGTGTTAAAAAAGTCAAAATATCTATCAAATCTAAAGTTGTTTGGATCGATTCCACGTCATACCAGCCTGCAGGGCATTTGACAGAACCAATACGCATTGAAAATGTATACAGTTCGTTTATTCTTAACAGTCCCACTGTACAACACAACTGTGACTTAAGCATGACAACAAACACAAGGATGGAGAAATATGTTTGAACCAAGTCAAACAAAAAAATATTATAATCAGTACTTATCTGTCGTATCAGCTTTTGGGCAGAAATTGTTGGAGGCAATACCTCTCTGAAAACCAGTAACTTGGTATTGTCGATGGAGTAAAAGCTATGTGAACAAGCTGGCGGTGACAACTAACTGATCTGTCGTCTGCAAAGTTGGAGCTTTCGTCACGAAAATCATAGTTCGGTTGCATTGCTTCATCGTTCGAATCAGCCATTCTGGAATGTGCTCAAGCGTCCGTTGTAGTGTACAGTGCTCCGTTCTACCTTAGTGATATGTGAACGGATAACTAACATGAAGCAGATATACCACGCGGAAATTGGGCTCGCATTCGGGAGCAGATTACATTATGTTGCAAAGTTTATTTTGCTAGTGATATTCACAATCAGATAATCACCCCTAAATGTCAAAATTACTAAAACCCATGCTTCCTAAATGATGACTTAGAGATCAATATGCATAAATGACCAGATTAGAAGACTTATTTAGCAAGATGACAATAACAGTTCGTATATTTTTGTCAGTTGCTACGCCCAACAACGTTGAAAAACAAAGTAATTAAACTGATTAAGCTTATAAATCAAGTATCGGTTTAGTCTGGTCTTGAATCCCCGCCCAGTCAGTCCAATGTGGTGCTATGAACAGCTTTTCCACACAATACTACTGTATGTGCAAGTGTTAATTCTCGTTTCAAGTGAGGATTATTATGGTGCAACTAAAATGAATACAATGTCATAAAGTTTTTGAAATCTATCCGGATGCCTTCTTCATACGTAACTGCACGACAGACTACCACCACATGCATTCCAAGACATGTCATTTTGTCTTTTCACGTTCCCCCCACCGTTTGCGAACTAGTGTGTAACGCTTTACGACTATGGTTTCAAAACGCTAAGCTTCGCATGACATTTCTCAATTCTGTGGTCTTGTTATTGACCCAAATCTATTTCTTGCCTGCATTACTTTCTCCTCCGTTTTAGCCATAAACTGGTGCAACTGTGCATTCAAGTTGTTGAATTATCGCGATCGGTGTGGACAGCTTGTTCAAAAATGTCCAGTGTTTGCAAACCTGCTTAGTCCTAACAATTGCCGTGCGTTTTTGGGAATGGGCAATACGTAATGCTGGATACAAAACACACTGATGTATCTTCACTAAAACCACGGATCTTCGTTTCATGAGAAACAGTTACCGATGCTAAGACCATTTTTGTACTCCACAGAGGAACTGGACATAACAAGCGGATAGTTTGGAATACCGTTTGTTTTCGGTACGCTTATTTTCAGTGCCATATAAAGTGAATGCCTTGCTGTCCCAGTTGAATAAAATTGAAAAACGGAGCGCTGCTCCACATTATTCCATTACACACGAACCAAAAACTTTACCCCGGTTAGACAGTCAGTGCTATACTGATTTCCGGCAAGGGCTAATGAGATCCCCAAAACGTGGCTTAACAATAATCTGTCCGGAATATTGTTTCGTTAGTGAGCAATTTCGAATGTACACCCTTTCCCGATAAATATCACTTAAGAGATGGCTCACTTTTGTGTGCACTCGACAACTGAGTCTTTCGCGACGGGGCCTTTCAGTAGGGAAAACTTGAGTATATGGGTCTCAGGAAGACGGGCAAATTAAGGTCAATTCTGAATGAATTACAAACACCTTAGAGGTGACCTATTTCTTACCCACAAACTACTCCACATTCTGAGTCATCCATTGACAAATCTCCCCCCATTAAATAAGAATGAACATTCAAGAAGTTACTCGGTGAAACTGTGCAATGGAACAGGCCAGTTACTCTGTAGACAGAGCTGCCTCACACTTAAAATCTGTTCGAACTGGAACTCATTCCTTAACTCTGTTGTTACGGCTAACTCGTTTGAGAGTTTTGAAATATTACTCGATTGTGAGAGACAACCTGCACTACAAGTTTCCTAACCCCTGTTCTATCCCAGTCTCATAAGCCATTAAATGTGCATATCTGATGGAATGTTATTTCACTGTTCGTTGCTGGAATTATTACAATCAGTAGTTTCATTGAATTTGCCTTTTATTTAATTCCATTCATTTTTTCGCTTACACTTATAAATCGTCTGACACAATTTTCGCCTGTCAACAAAAGGACAAGAACGCATAAGCAAGGGTCTTTCTCTTTCTTGTGACACTATATGAACCTAGGAACAACGGACGAGCATGTTTGTTGCACGGTTTTCGTTGATTGTTTTATTACGTCGGATACCAGAGCATCAAACAACCTAATATGTTTAAGTGACATGTTACGTGAACAAAAAAGCAACGAAGTGCGCGGCAAAACCAAAACTTCCATTCCGTTCCTCTTTTTAGCTAACTGAACCGTTTATCTTGATCGATACAGTGTGTATAGGAAGCAACAGAGTTTCCCATGTGAACACCATCGATTTCGTGATTGCATTCGGCACACAGACTTGTGTGCACTGATTAGTCTTGTTAACCTTACCTATCAGGCGACTGATTACGTCGTGTTTGTTTCGTTTGTCGGCATAGGTCGATCATGCGTGTACATCGATCCATTTTTCTGGCCAATCAAACTGACCTGGTTCACGTCCGAGTCAGACAGTGCCATAACAGCACAGTGCACGAAATCCTCGTTCTGATTTGACCACATGGGTCAACAGTGCTTGCGATTATCAACCGCATAGTCGCATGTGTGATCAAAAATAGGCCCCAGTTCATCTGATAATGTAATTCATTTATAAAATTCTCTGCAGACATTCATCATTGGTTTAGAACGCATAGTTCGGCTCCATTCGATTAAGGTCATCTGGCAAATTTGGTTCCATCTGCTGTTCAAAGGTAACCGGCTAGCCGCCACCGTACATCGCGGAATACAATCAACTCCGAGACGCACATGCACCGCAGCTGAATGCCACCGTTTAACAGCCCTACATCTGCGCCTTGCAACAGCAATACGTTAAGCACCAAAGCATCATGTTTGTCGTTGTGTCTACAGAGTCACTTGCAGTGATAATCACATAGACGTAACGAATCCAAACATATACTGGCGTCTACATGAACACTTTCCAAAGGGGCTGCCCAAATCATCGACCAATGCAAGCGGACAGATGCTAATACAAGCAAGAAGCCTGACTTCATCGTCCGTTGAGTAATTCTGGTGAACAGGTCATCATGATGACCCACATAATCCATTTATCGTGAAATTACGTAACAATGAACTGGTGATCAGACGATATTGCTCGTTCTTGTACGTACATAAATCGTTTGCGCAGTTCATTTCACTCACATTGACGTTAATCAATTGTTTCCGACTGACTGGCTACTGTGCTTGTTATTCAATGTTTCAGGAAGTTCCAAAGATGTTTTTTGCGTGTGTAGTTGATAAGATGAAACAAGCTATTAAAATTCCCACATTTCGCCTTAACAAGTAGCGGTAGGAAGTGAACGCTTGTTAAACAGTTGGGCACTCAAAAATAGATTGCATGCTCCGAGATACGATAAAAATATGACCAGGTAAGCGTGAATTTGGCAACCATAACCAAAAATCACCTGAAGGGTTAGGCAGAAAATTACAGTGATTCTGAATGATGATAATCTGGTTGCGAAATACTTATTTATAACTAACGTGTCGTGGTTTGAGGTCCTGAATAGGAATGAGCAACAGAGCGCTGTGGAGTCCGAACAAAAACCCTGTGGACAAAAAGCCGTTAACAAAGCCCCCATCTCTAATCGAAAGTATCAGATTTAGCCGATAAGTCCCACGTGATCTATGGTTTCACTTACACGTACTTAAACAGATACTTTGGCCATACAACGAGGCAATTGAAAACACATCACCGGACACAGTTCCGATAAAAAGAACCGCTAGGGGTAACATCATTTGACACCAATTAACGATTGCGCACAAAGTCGGTGCAACCATAGCCTTCCAGATAAAGTACCATTCAAACTGAAAACACATTGTATTTTGAAACACTGAGTTCCCTTTAACCACTTCATCAGAGCAGAAAGAAGACATATTGCGATATGTTAACATTTCATTTACTCTCATCAGTCGCAAACGTAAAACATGCCAGTTATATACAACAAATATTTAACGACACAGAGGGACTAGACACACATACAAGCCCATTTCTACGACCTAAGAGATGGGTGCTTTCCCATTCTTGCCATTTGAAGGTGACCATCTAGCCAACGCGACTGTGCCGTTACGCTTATTTCAAACCACCAGAGGACCAGTTCTCTGCAATCGCGAGCGTAGTTTGTCAAACTGTTCTGTCTCCCATGTTGTGTGCCAGTTCACTTTCAGTTGCAGTGACGTTTACATAGGCAGAACAGATCAACGACTATCACAGCGAGTCGCCGAACACATCCCGACGTTATGTGCACAGAAGTGGTTGAAACAACCGGTCGGGTTACCATGGTCATGATTACATAATAACTGGTGTGCCTGTATGTGTGTCTAGTCCCTGTGTGTCGTTAACTATTTGTTGTATATAACTGGCATGTTTTACGTTTGCGACTGATGAGAGTAAATGAAATGTTAACATATCGAAATATATCTTCTTTCTGCTCTGATGAAGACAATGTATTTTGTGGAGATCGTGACTAGGAAACAGACTGACGTGCCAGAAACATAGGTGATAAGCTTTCCCACTTTAACGTGATAACTTCTAGTTTATTGTTCGTCATATTTACTTCCATACCAAATTCATCTGAGCCTCAATCGCGCGTTAACTTCTAGTCCCAGTTTGATCCTTGTTTTTCCAACCTTTGTTGTCTCGGTCATTCTGACCACGAACCTTCATCACGTGAACTTTGACCCTTAATTATTGAGATTTCCATGCCAGATCGCAACATGGTACCATTATAACACCATCACTTGTGCTATTCCTGTTCAGTACAAATAGTTTCTATCATTTTCACCACAATAACAGATGAGAACAGATTAAAAACTAAATGCACAAGAATCACTTTTTTCAACTATGTTCAAGGGTCTCAGTTTTTCGCGGAGGCGATTCAAAATCAAATTAACATTCTTTCTGCCGTTACAACTAAAGGCTTTCGCCTGATATCGAGGACGGTGGGAAGGAGTCAGCAGCTGTCTGTCTAATCAGAATACTAAAGTTAGGAATTCTGGTCACAAAATGTGTGACTGGAGCGCCGATTAAACAACGCTTTTGTACTACATGCCGATCATTCAAACCCGGCTGGTTTTGTCGTGAACCTGGTAATTGTGTTTAAATAATCCAAATCCGTTTCCATCAAAATGCGCTCAGCAGCCAATGGGAGAAATGAATACACATGGGTCTAATACCCAAGAAGTCACTGAACGAACAGAAAATATGGATAAAGAATGTACATTTTGTCCCTGAAATGTGGACCCCGATACACTGTCCGGAGTCCAATCCAAAGGGTTTACCCAAGTTAGCATTCATGGTTCGGATGTGTGTGACACGTCAGAATATCTGAAGTATTCCTATTCTCACTAGACTACGGAACGGGATGGACGACGAACTGGAGTGGGTGCGTGCGGACTGATAAATGATCCATACTTCATGCGCGCACTAATTGATTAGCAAATGAACTGAACAATGAATTCGGTCAGTCAATGCATAGTGGATTCACACGGGCAAACTAAAGACAGGGTTGATACGAACGCAATAGGAAAGTTTAGAAAACAAAAAGAATTCGACAATGAAGAGATGAAGAATTAAAAAAAAGAGCGTAATGCAAAGTTGGTTTCATAATAGTCTCGGAAGAAGCTAAGGCGCGTTTGTTCGCAATTTAACAGACAACTCGGCAAGATTTGCTGTGTGATATGATTTGATCAATTGTTTTGTTATGGTACTCTTAAAAGTTCCAGTTTTAGTACTTAGAAGCTATTTCGAGATGAGCTCTGAGATTGGAGTATATAGTGTCCTCACGGTACGACCCACGTGCTGCAATCCACATATAGATGTAGATTCATGAATGAGGTTTGAGTTGGCGAGTGTTGGCACTGGATCATGTCACGGAATTGAAGACACATGCGTTGTTGAGTGCACAACGATGAACTCAGCTGACGTATAATTGCGCTCAGGACTGATTTAGTTTCCCACCCTATTAAGGGTGATAAATCATCACCATTGAAAGGCAAAGATATGTACACCGATTTACGAGATACTACTGTGACTGCCGGTCGATCGTCGACTAGTTGTGAATGACTTTCGACGAGACGTGCCTGATTACTCTGAGTGAGACTCTGCTTGAAGAAATAGAGCTCTTTGAAAATTGTTCCATCCAAACAGATCATGGGAACCCTGGGGGTATGGTGTTCGCGCCTGTTCTTGTTTGTACGTGACCGGTTACATACTTCTGAAGTGCAGTAGTTGACCAACTTACCGGCTGATCAGCTGAACAGTTTGATTCTTCTAACAAGAAAGCCATGTTCAAATATCCAGACATGGTACAACAGTCCGAGCCATGGATGCTAACTTAGCTAAGCCCTTTGGTTCGGGATCCGGATTCAATATCCGGGTTCATGTTTGTGGAACAACCAGTAGGTGATCGATCGCCGAGACTGCTCTCAACACTGGTGTATTGGTACGGTCAGCTCGTCAAGCACACAGTATGACTCATCGCACACGCGATCGCATTGCAGAATGTCTACGCCATCCCAACTCAGCAAGGCTAAACCATTTGCGTCTCGGTGCCCATTTTACCCTGTCCACTGGCGAGAACAGTCAAACCCAATCAGTTTTTGCACGCAAAAGTGGGCCCAAAAGTTGACTACACAGCATTATTCACTTGTCCCAGGTTCAGGCACATTCCTGGTCTCGCCAGTTGTCAGACTTATATCGCTCGTAAGTATTCAGTTTAATCTCAACTAAACACTTAGGATCACAGTGAGTCACCATACTCCGCGATTTTCGTATTCTACTGAGCCCGTCCAGATTCGCCGTCCCAAGCCAGCATTATGTGTACAGAAACAATGATGTGGAGGCCTTGGACTCTCATGGATCTACTAGATAATCACATCTGTTCTCTCCCTCCTTCACTTTTGATTGTTTAGCCTCTGTTCCCCACCTACACATTTAATCAAATGTATGATCCTGGTTATCGATATTTAGCACTGAGGCGGTGATAGGAAATGTTAGCATCTATGGATGATCACCTTCTTGTTGTTCTGCCCAAAGATGTTAACGTTAACAAGAAAACTCCTCCTCCTCCTCCTTGAATAATACTTCAGGAAGTACGAATGTTTCAAACATTCAAAGAAATGCGATCTGCCTAAAATAACCGCCGACAGAGAGGACGAATGCCATAGGAGAACAGCAGAAAAACAACACTACGGTGCGGTTAGCGTCATGTGGGCATCTCTACGCATTGGTCTTTGCATGACATGGAGTTTGTTCCATACGTTCTACATATGCATCCCTTCTGTAGAAGAGACTCAAGAATAGGCTGAACCATGCATTTGTGTACATGGCACGCTGCTAGGTGCAGTCAAGTCATCTGGATAAGTAAACTAAGTTTCATCTTGCGTCTTCACTTTGGAAGACAGTTTGCCCAATGGACAAGTCATCTAAATCCTGCGATGCAGAACACACTCGTTGTGGAGTGCTTCGGTGATCCAGTGTTCTAGTCTTGCGTGGGATATGTCATTCTGTACGTGTGATGGACCGACCACCACAATACGACTGAATTTTGAGAGCAACCCCGGTGACCACTGACTTACACCCATTATCCGTGTGTGATTTGTAAATCAGAAGGTGAGCTTTTTAATCCTCTGTGCATACGCTTTATACATTCACCTTTAGGCGGCTTATCTGGTCAACATCGTGATAACTTGAATTAAAGCTTTCTTACAAATCCTTAGGAGGGTGTAAGTGTACTCATCAAAAGCATCGGGTCTATGCAGAGTTTCACTCTTTTGTTGATTATTGGGCTGTTTACGTTGCAAACAGTTTTCAGCGTGTATCGAACACAATAGAACACACAGGAGGTGAGGGTGTATTATTCATAATCCATAAAATGGTTTTACAGGTATAGAACACATGTTTGTTCCTCTGCTTTCTTAAAGGCCATGGACGGGTACTTGCCACCACAGTGACTTTTCCATCGTCAAGCTACTAATCCATTCAAATCCACCTAGCAAACTTCCTAATCGGCCAAAGGTGCCTTCGTTTGAATTAACTAAGTGTTAGACAGGTTGTGCTACAGTTATACACTTTGGAACAGTAGATCGTTGTATGTATGACGTTACAACTTCTATTAGGTGTAAAACTAGATCATTCGTATAGTGATTTAGTCAAAGCCTGTTTAGAACAACATATTCGACAGATTTCCACTCATTCGGCATCCATATCCGTCAGTTTGAGTAGTATGTTTATTTCTAAATCTGGTGTGTATCACGAAGTTCTACTTTTAGATGGCACCTTGTTCGCAGCATGTTATTGATATCGAGTCCAAAATTCGACGTTTCTCTTTTTTTAGTCTGTTGACTACAGTCTATGACAAATCCTGTTCACCATAATAAGCTATGTTACGGATTGTCTGTTACCTATTTGGCGTTAGCGATACACGTTTGTGTCCGCTAGGCTTTTGTTAAAAGATGTTATTTTCCACCGGTTACTCAAGCACTATCTTAGTTAATTTCTTTGACTGATGTGTTTCCTTCTCTCACAGAGTAAAGTCGATCGGTCGTTTTTGGTTATTCTACAAATCAGCAGGCATTCACCATAAACCCAGATAGGGCTGAGGGTGGTGATCAGTGGGACCACTCGTTTGCAGTAAAACGGTTGGTCTAGTGAGTGCATGCATGCATTAGAACTTATCGCTCATTTACAGTCGCTGGACACGAGTCCCATGCGTGCCTGGTGCAGATGAGATTCAGCAAGGTCGAAACAGCTGTCCATCACTTCGCTTGTGGTTACTAGGACCAACTGTTTGCAAAAATCCTTCTATTTCTAGTGGAATTTCTTCAGTTTACACGCTGGCTTGAAAGTCTGTGATAAATTTGCCCACAGGCTTCTCTCTGGTACACATTATTACCTGCAGGATGCAGTTACCAAATGCGAGCCCCGTAGAACCATATGACAGCCCATTGGACAGGTTATTTACGCGCCTTTCCATTCACACAGTATCAATTCTTTTCCTATCTAGTGCGTTACGTTTGATTCTTGCGTGAAGCAACGTGGGGCAAGGAACGGTGATGAATGATTGATTGTAACAGATCAACACGCTTGCATAGGCTCAACTTAGCATTGGAAACGTAACTCTCTCGAACTTGCACGGTCTATTTCTGTTCTGTTGAATTCTGAGCACCGTTCATGTAACCCTTGACCCATAAATATTGAATTTTTCATGCAACATGATCTGAAATCATCATGTAACTGTGCCCAGAACACCACTGGTTTGCCAATATCAGCTATGCTGTCCTCGTTCACTACAGATAGTTTGTCACATTCACTGTGTTACCCGATGAGAAGTAAGCAGAATGTCTGCGTGTGACATCTTAATGGCTATTTTCAGATTCATTTGGGGGAATCGTTCTTTCAAACAGCATCATCCGGCAGTGATCGAGACTGGTTTCACCAGATCCATTAACATCGAAGTCTTTCCACAAATGACTAATACTGATCACGTAGATGATCTAACCAATACCATCCAGAACTGGTCAGTTAGTGGTCGTTAACTACTACCGAAGCGACTACTGTTCGAATTCGTGATTCTAGCCTTTGTTTACGGAAGTGGTTTGTACGATCCGTGTAAATGGTCAGCCATCACCGGTCTACCCATCTACAATCGAGTTCCCAATCTTTGTTTCACGACCTCATTTTGTGTGGAAAACCGAGTCACCTGTCACCAGGGCTGGTGGCTAGACATTTGAACTGTAAGAACACAGTGGTTGAAAATTTTGTAGCTCGTAGACGTGGGCCAACGATATTCTGTCCATTTTGTTTCCGTTTCATCATCCTCACTGAGCTCGAGTAGTTGTACTGACTGATGACTGCTGGCAAATAAATGTTCATCACTGTTTTGTCTGTGAATCAATGATATTCTCTCCACGCTTTAGAGGTGTCACCAAAAAGAACGGTTATTTCGCAGCCGACCTCAAGAATTTGTATGACATCGTAAATAACTCATCAATTATTTCGCTACTTAGTATCCCCTATATTAACTGCCTCAGTCGATTGAACATTCACTCATCCCGAGTGAATTAGATTGAGAATTGAAGTCACAAACGTTATGCTACACGAATTCGCCTACGGCAGATTTTGTAGCAACCTTAGGAGTGTTTATTGCGGATAGTTAAATCTATCAAATCAGAACCAAATTTCAAATCAGATTACAGCGAAACTTTAATCGTTCATCGATGCAATCACCTTAACACGCCCAAAGCAGTGAGAGTTACATGTAATTCCATTTGAATGCGCAGAATGATCCTGTCCCCTCTGATGGAAACCGCTCCAGCATATCGAAGACGGGGCTAGTTGTTGGTGGTTTAGATGACCTTGATCAAGTTGACTGTGTCCGGCTGATGGCTCGTCAACGGGAAACGCCGGGCAATGGCCGAGACAGGCTGCTCGTAAGTTCAGGGGACGGTGGCGGCAATTAGTATGGCATCGATCGATTGCGTGACCTAACATTCAACCCAGCTCGGTATGTGTTCACCAATTGTAGTCTGCAACTGGCGCTCGGTTCTGTCGATACAGGTAACGCCATACTCACACGGATATTGATAACTGACGTAAGATTTGGCGGACGGAAGCACAGGCTGTATAACTCAGGCTGATAGGCTGCGAACAGTTGCATGAAGTACCGATAAGTGAGTGATGCTAAAGACCTGCTTGATACGTTAGCAAGCTCATGTTGTTGTTGTTGTTGTTGTTGTTGTTGTTGTTGTTTTTGATGATGATGATGATGATGATGATGATGATGATGATGATGATGATGATGATGATGATGATGATGATGATGATGATGATGATGATGATGATGATGATGATGATGATGATGATGAT